>JARWLC010000002.1:22942500-23085000 GCA_033318265.1 Phyllotis vaccarum | reverse complement strand
AGAAACATCATGGCTATGTGTTTAAAGACCATTCTAAGAAAGAAATAACCATATTGAATTTCCATGTTCTCCATCCAAGGAGCAGAAAGGAGTGTGATGATAATTCTTCCTCTGCCTATATTTTCTCCCACAGCAAGGTAGTTACAACCCAAACCAGGCTATCAGCCACACTGTGGTAGGGAATTCTCTTAATTTTCATTCTATTACAAGTGAGAAATGTGTGTTTTTCTCTTTGGCTGGGACCCATCTCACAGTCTTTCCTGATGGCATTTAAGAGAATTCCTCTATAGTCTTAAGATTTCTTCTGGAAAGAAGAGAAGGTTGTTTCTTTAAAAGAAAAGAGAAGAGAAGAGAAGAAAGTAAAAGACCTCAGGACTATTCCAAAACCATCATTTATCATTTTCTAAGCAGTTATTGGAAGGACATGGATTACTTTCTACTCTTGATATTGTCTCTCTTATACTTTCTTTATAAATATCTGCTTATTTTTAGAGTTGATGGCTCTGACAAGAAAATACAATGGTAATCAGGTTTGTTAAATGAATAGGACATTATGAAAATCTAATAATTATGTTTTAAATGTAACCATTAAGTCATGCACTGTTTACTCTGTAGTTCTTTTTAGTTATTTCTACATACAATACACTTATGGAGAAGTTTCTACTTCATTAAGTACATGTATCCATAGCTAATTTCATTTTATAAAAATCTGTTTCTTACATACAGTAGCAACCCAATGAGATTTGCATCATATATAATATGGATAGACATGTACACACACACACACACACACATTATATCTATATATATTATATATATATATATATATATAATCGTAACAAATTAGCTGTTGAAACACTAAGAAGAAAGTATATTTAAGGCACTCTAGCACATGTAGTGTCAGTCAAATTATCATGCATGTGATGATTTTAAGGAATAAGTAAAGAGATTTATGTGTTTGAGAGATTTCATAAAAGTCCACTCAACCATAGCTTCTCTTTTTATGTGAATTTCATATTTTAAACACCATGGGACTTTATAACTTACTTGAAAAGGATAAAGAAGATTATTGGCAAAATTTTCTGAATGCAAAGGTAGTTCCTGTTGTCATTATGTACTAACAACTTGCATTTTGAAACCAGGAATATTTCTATGTCTTCTCTATTTGTGTTTATCTTGCTTGAATTTTAACCATTGAGGGCATTCTTCAAAATTGAATTACATTGACAGAACATGTAAATTATTCTAATGTGGAAAGGGATTTATTGACACCTCCGGTTTTCTGCAGCTTACAGTCTTTCCACCTCCTCTTCCACACCTGAATCTTACTTGCTGGTGTTTTAGTTGTGTACATTTGGGCTGTCCCTCTAACCATCAGGACACGTCTATATTATTAGGATCTGTATGTTTCTTTAATGATCTCCTTTGATGAGAGGTGAAAACTGCATTTATCTCCAGGCATAAGGATAGATTTTCGAAGGCGGTTAGTAATTAGGATGGTTTAGTAAAGTGATAATAATAGATGTTTCCTCTTAGATAATAACTTCACTAGTTCCTGGTGTTTGACTAGGTTTCTAGTACCAGACATGACTTTCTTCCTGTTAAGGCAGTCTTGAGTCCAATGAGACAGCTGTTGGTTACTGCAAAGTTGTCCATGGCAACACTGCACCTTTAGTGCTTTGGTTATGCTGGTTATTTTTATGGTTCACTATTGTTGCAGATCACTAGGGATATTAATTTCATTTCTCTCTTAGCAATTGTCAAAAGCTGTTTTGGGTACTATAAAGGATAGTCCATAAAGACGAGGGTTTCAAGTAAGTTCCAGCTCAAATCCTTCAAGTCTTATTGCCCAAATCCATGGTGTCTTTACCAACAGGGACAAAAATTTAACTCCTGGACATGAAAATTTGTTAGACATGCCAGTGTGGTGATATATTGTATATTTAATAAAATCAGTCTGGAATATCAGAGGAGAGAATCACCCATAGTCAAACCATAAAAGAGAGAGTGGTGACCCAGACCTTTA
This sequence comes from Phyllotis vaccarum, assembly GCA_033318265.1. Lineage (NCBI taxonomy): Eukaryota > Metazoa > Chordata > Mammalia > Rodentia > Cricetidae > Phyllotis > Phyllotis vaccarum. The sequence goes on along the minus strand of JARWLC010000002.1, from coordinate 23,082,974 downwards.
AGCCCATCACTCGGGAGTCAGAGATCTTTCTGGATTTCTGTGAGTTAAAGGCTAACAGACAGGCAGTGGTGGCACACACCATTATTCCCAGTACTTGGGAGGCAGAGACAGGAGGATCTCTGAATTCAAGGCCAGCCTGGTCTACAAAACAAGTTCCAGAACATCTAAGACTGTTAAAGGGTAAACCCTATCTCAAACAAAACAAACAAATAAACAAACAAACAAACAACCCAAACCAAAACAAACAAACAAAAAGGCTGGAGAGATGGCTCTGTTCTGATAGTCCAGGCTAAAGTTGTTCTACTAAAATGTGAATGTCAATAAGATATAACTTAACAGAGATAGGAAGAAGGGCTGCAAGAGGATAATAAAACCCATACTGGAGGGATTCAATAATTCTTTATGAGTAATGAACATGAAAACTGCAGGCCAGTCAACCCATAATCGTGAAGGGTGATGTGAAATTCATACTAAGAAGGAAGTACTCCTGAATCCACAGACTGAAAAAATCTGAAACATACTTAGACAGGAAAAATGAGTGAAATAAACAAAGAACAGCTTGGGGGTATTCACACATAGTCAAGCAAGCGCCATATATGGAAGGAATAATAGCTGATTCTGTTAAAAGGGGAGACAAGTATTTACACATGCAGTTGTCTTTCTTAGGGTCTGACACTAATAAAGACATTCCAGAATGCAGTGGCACTAAGAAAATGGATGGCATTGATAGTGTGGTATACAGCAGGGAGAAAGTTATCTTGGTGTTGCCCAAACTGGACAATCAGCTGAGCACATTTCAACACACAGCCTCATATTAATGCCCTTACATGTTGCTACTGTTAGTGCCAGGTCCCAGTAATGGAATATTTACTTCATACAAGTTTCATTTTAATCAGATGCCCTGAAACCCCCATATTGTACTTTTGCTCACATCTCAAAGGCCTAAAATAAGTATGCAATTTGTAAATTTAAATTCATAACCACATCTCAACAAAGTCACAGGTGTTAGAATGAGGATGAATAGTTTCTATCCATAGAAGAAACAGTATAAAGACTCAGGGGAACTTGAACAGAATTCTACAAAAAGAGAGCCACCCACTGGAATTATGTTTGTTTCATTTGTACTGCTATAACAAATATCTGAGTTGGATAATTGATTTAAAAAAAAGTGAAGTCCAAGGTCAGAGTGCTGGCAGACTGATTATTTTATGAGGGCTGCTCAGATTTTCCAGGTAGCATCCAGTGGGTATAGATGGCAAAAACTGAGTTCTTACATGGTGGAAAGTACAGAATGGTGTCCTCTTTCTCTCCAGGACTTTAATGAAGTCTTTAATAGGATTTATGTATGTGGGGTCCTCATTGGCCTCATCTTCTTAATGGCCAATTCTCTTATTCCTGTTGAAAATAAGATTAGAGTAGAGCATGAATTTGGGGGGAGACACGGCCATTTAATCAGTAGCAGTATTCTTGTGAACCAATTACACTTTCCTCGTGAGTATTCAGGCAGAGTTAGTCATTGGCACAATTCAATGGATTCCTGAATTCAATGGTAGATGAGAATAGAAGGCAAATGTAATTCCTTCTAACCCTGACATGTAGTGATTTAACAATGGTCTTTTTATAAGCCTGCTCACCTCTCCTGAGCCACTGCGCTCCAAGCATGCTTTGGACAAAATTGAAAAGTGCCATTTCACACCATGACATCAAATTCCTTTCTTTGTATCATTTGGTGATTAGTCCACATTCTTAAATTCTCTAAGGGAAAATACTGTATTTCATTTGTCCTTCTACTTCAACAGGGTATATGTACACAGATGCATGTGTGTGAGGAGCACATGTGTACAAGTCAATGTGCCGTTAATCGCGTGTGGGCACATAGATGTGTCGTTGCTTTCCACCTTCTTTTTTAAGACAGAGTCTCTCACTGAATCTTGAACTCTCAGGTTGGCCATGGTAGCTATCCAGAAAGCAGAAATCTGTATCCAGAAGTTTTCTGACATGTCCAGTTCTGAGGTCTGGACAAATCTCTTCCATTACTGTCTCACATCTGTTTATAGAATAATTTTTCAGAGGTTTATATGAATTATAGACTATTTGGCCTATGGCTTAGGATCATTACCAACTAGCTCTTATAATTTAACTCAATCCATTTCTACTAATCTATATGTTGCCGTATGTTCCTGCCTTTACCTATGGTCCATTACATCTTGCTTTCTGGGCAGCAATTTGCAGCATCTCCTAACTCTATTCTTCTATTTTATCTCTGCTTGAATTTCCTGCCTGCCTCTAAGTGGCTTGCACTGCCATACCCGAAACAGTTTCTTATTAACCAATGGTAATAAAGCATACAGAAAGACATCCGACATCTTACAACCTCCTACAGCTGCCTTCCCCAGCTCCAAGGTTAAAGGCATGTGTTACCATGTCCAGCTTTTTATGTAGCTGTTGAAGATGTGAACATAATTCCTTATGTTTGCCTTGCAAGCACCTTACTCACTGAGCCAACTCGCCAGGCCTTATGAACATATTTTTTAATACTATAAACTAAAAATAATCATTTCCAGTTATTTATAACTTATGATATTCATGCAATATATGTCTTAATGGCTGCTGAGGAACAATGATGCCAAAAATGTGGATAGAATATTATAGTGTGCAACTTGGTTAAAAATTACAGTTACTGTTTCCTTTAGAAGTTTATATGAAGAGTGACTACTAGGTGAAAATTGTCCTCAGCTGTGATTTAATATGCCATATAGGATAAAGGATCAACATGAAGTTTGGTACTGATGTCATTGGTGGGGGATAAAAATACGTTTCAAGTCTATGAATCCCAAAGAATGAAAAAAGTATCAATCAGATTGTCCTTACCTGTTACATTTGGGGTTCTTTTGAATTTTTCTCTAATTGGGTTATTAAGGAAACTGGGTCTCAAAGGAAAAAAAATCAAAAGTAAGGAAATAGATAGAAAAATGTCTATATGATACATTCCGGAGAATATTGATTATGGGAGGGTGCTCTTAGGACAAAGGCATGGGCATTTGAGGACAAGCTAGACAGCCTTCTCTAAGACCTTCAGTTGGTTGTAGTCCACAATCTGAGCAATGACAAAGCAGTGCCAAAATCCACGTTTCTTTTGATTATTGATCAGGAGGCAAAATATGTTCAATGTATTTCTTTGTATCCTTTATGTTGTTGAATAAGCTCATATCCTTCTCTCAGGTAGAATGTAAAAGGTAAATTAGAACCAGGTTATTGCTCATTTCATTTTTCCTGTCACGATGGAAATACTTTGACTAAAGGCATTTTCAAGAAGGGAGTTTATCTGGGTTGCAAATTATGGTCCATCATTTTGGAGAAGTCAAGGCAGTAACTTCAGTAGCTCATCACATCATATCCACATATGGGAGCAAGAGAGACAGACATGCCATCCTATCTGCTTGCTTGCTTTCAAAATTCCTGTTACATAACAGAGTCATTCATAAAGGATTGGAACTTCTTGAGTCATTTACCAGTCAAGACAATCTGTCACAATCAAGACCAACTACCGCAAACAAATATTGATACAATAAAGACACTCAATTAAGACTCGTTTCCCAAATGACTCTAAATTGTGACAAAGTGACATTTACAACTGCCTACTACAGTTGTTTTCTAAATTCCCTCAGCAAAACAATAGCATATCCAAAGATAATAGCAAATGTATTTGCAGATGGTTTTCATCTGTGAAAGTTAGGGCAATAGATTTTGTCAGGAGTTTCCATTTTTATCTGTTTTGAGACAATTGGGGTCCTTCGTGGCCCTCAAATTTCCATCTTCTTGCTTCTCTTTGATGGTATTTCCAGTACATGCCACCATGCCCAGATCAGTTACAGGATATCTTACTGTCACCCAGTCTTAATGTTTTAAAATCAGTCATGTGGTGATTTCTATATATCAGCAAATTTAAATTACTTTCTATTATTTGGAAAAGTATAAAATACATCTTTCTTATATTGCTTGGGAGGATAACTAGATATATTTCTATTCCAACTTCAAAAATTGTATATTATCTTGTGTATTATACATAATATATTTATATGCTAATGCATGTATACACATATATATGTACATATATATATATATATATATATATATGTATGTATATACAATTTGGAGCAATGGTCAGTGGTTACTAGCTTTTATTGCTCTTAGCAATGACCCAGGTTTGCTTGTCAGCATCCACATGATGGCTTACAATTATCTGGAAGTCATGTTCCAGGACACTCAATGCCCTTTGTTTACCTATGCAGTGCACAGACATAAATACAAACAAAAACTATGTGCAAAATAAAAATAACTTTTAAAAATTATAAAAAATGTAATGAAATTATTGCACATGCACCCATGTAAAATAAGAATGTTTTCTCTTTTAAAAATATTAGAGAACATTCGTCAGTAACTTTAGATTGGCAGCTGGATAACCTAAAGAAGATGTAGTATTACACGAGATAGGTAAGGGCTCTAATACAAATTGTCTATTCAGTTTTCAACCTATTAACACATTCTTTTTCTATTGTTTCAGGTTAAATTGAGAGAAGTAAGTTTCAAAAAGCATGCATCATGTGCAACATGCTAAGTTGGTGTATTTCCACTTTTTATAAAGTATTTTTTTTATTTCAAATTTTTCCATACCCACCACTGCTCCACCTCCCTTCCCTCCTCCCCATTCTCTCCCAGCCTCCCTCCATATACCCACATGTTTCCATCTCTAATTCCATTTATTGTAACAAAGTGATAGCTTAACAGGAAGAACAGGGGTCCAGACACAGGCAAGAAGTCTAGTTTTCAGCAACAGCATGGACCTGAAGTCTGTGCGTGTCCACACTATAATCACTGGCATTCACGGGGAGGAATTTGTGCAATGGGCAGGAAGATTATTGCTAATGCCTTACACAGATTTTGAAGTTTGCATTTACCAAACATAACTTTACATTACTCAAGGCCAATCTCTGGCTAGGAGTCAGAAGATAGCCCCTTGGCAATTAGGTTGGATACACAGGTCACTGGCTGCTGCACCATGAAATATCACCAGGCCTTAGAGGGATCGTTGATTGCAGAATGTCTTAACTAAACGTGCATTTAATTTAGACTGTAAGACCCCTGTGACAGATGATTGCATGTGATATGTGCCATTCATCTGTCTTCTATGACACAGTAGAGGAGTTTATCCTATGGTATTAAATCACAAATTCATAAATTTTACAAACTATTAACAAGACTTCCCTTTAAATATTGCTTTACCATTGGTGCCTTATACTTGCATAGCAATCTACATGCAAAGTCACACACCCAGTAGGGGTTTAAAGAACACAGTGGTATTTTGTGATTTTTTTTTCTATGACACTCTTATAAAACTTGATCTGACAGCTCTTCCTCCCCAATAATGCTTAAATTAGGGACAGCAGAGTTGAAAGAGGAAGTGAAAAAATAAAGTGGTTTATAGCACCATCCTCCTTGGGTCCTGCTTCACAGTACTTTTTCCACTTCATCAACTGGTATCATATGGCAAATTAGGGTCAAGGGGAGGGTTGTATAAATGCAGCCATTTTAAACCATTATCAAGTTCCCTCCTTCAATATTTTCTTGTACGTATATCTCACTACTATTGGGCATGGAGAGATATTTTTCATGACATTCTCCCACCATTCCCTATATCTTGTTGTCAGAGAAGTAACAGCCAGCGTAAGTCTACAGTTTCATAAGATTCTCAGGGGTCCTTGTATCGCTCTTCAGGAAATCACTCCCAAGAGCTGAACTCAAAGACTCAGGGCTATACAGTTGACGGCTGAACAGAGACATCTCAGGATAATAGGATCATCACAGTGGAGCTCCACTTCACACATCTTTTCTTCTTTATTCCTTTTTTCCAAGCTTTCTTACTGCATCTCATACACCCACTGTTCAGTTTCTGATACTAGCTTTGCTAATATCAAAAATTAATTCACACTAGAATGTTAGTGGTTCACCATGGTATAAAAGTTTTATTTTCTTCCAACATCTTAGCATTCTTTTTGTGTTGCTGGGATAAAACCCTGGAAAGAAGCAACATGGAAGAATGGGATTATTTGACCTACATGTTGTAGTCTATTATTTAGGAAAGTCAAGGCAAAATCCTGAAGGCAGGAAAGGAAGCAGAGCCCATAGAGGAACAATGCTTACTGCTTGTCTTCACTTATATTTTGCTACTTTTCTTACATATCCTGGACCCAATTGCCCAGGAATGGTACTTCACAGTGTACACTGAATCTTCCTAGACCACCGACAATAAAGAAAATAACTCAGAGATATGGGCCAATCTGATGGTAGCAATTTCTTTATTGAGGCTCCTGCTTTACATATTCATCAAGTTGAGAATAAAAACTAACCAGTATATCCAAGGACACCAACATTTCAAGGCATATTGTCAGAGATTAAAGTTCTTGGTTCTCAAAATCTATATTTAATGTTTGAGAACTTAATCAAGAAATAAAAATTACCGAGTACTGAGACAGTGCTTGTGAGTATTTCAGCCCCAGCACTCCTTTCAAATCCCAGTATATATATATATAAATATGTACTAGTTCTCTTCAGTGAGTTGTGGCTACACATACAAATATGCTATCATATAATCAAACAAGTGGGATCTACTCAGACTCTTAACACATATAATCTGCCTACTTGGATCCCTGGGCTTGGCGCAATAGAATCAGCACAGTTCATGGATCTATTTGTTTACCTGTCTTAAGCTGACATTGCATGAACTGTGTGGCTTTAAGCCATCCTTTCTATGATAGTGACATGTGTTGCATGTGGTATGTGTTATATCTAAGACTGGACTGTTGCTGGTCATTCTTAAGTGAATTAAACATGACTACTGACTTCAAAGGCAAACTTGTATAAATTTTCCTGAGTCAGGTGATAAGATACTTGTTTCAACATGTAACTAAAATCCACACTGGTACTGTTATTTATTTGCTTATGCATACCTATCCCAAAGTAACATCTTTTTAAAAGTACTCCTCAGGGACACAAAGTAAAGTGGGATTATGTGTTGTTACATTGTAACTAAATGTCCTGCCTACTAGTTAAATAAAAATGCTGATTGGCTGAAGGCAGACAGGAAGTGTGGGTGGGGAAACTAGACTAAAAAACCTCCGGGAACAGGAAAAACAGAGCAGAAATGTCACAGGGAAGCCACGGAGACACCACAATGAGACACCAGCAGATGCAGAGGAAAGAAGTTGAAATGCTCCTCTGAGAAAAGGTACCGAGCCTCATGGCTAAACAGGATAAGAGTCATGGGTTAGTTTAAGAGCAAGAGCTAGCAAGTTGATATGCCTGGACCCCACGTTAATCATAGTACAATTATACAAATATCTGTGTGTTTCAGTGGGACTTTGTGACTCTGGGTCTGAAAGTCCAGGACACCAGGCTAGGCCAGAAAGTCTGGGCCAGAAACATAATACTAAACACAAAGTACATTTTGGGAGAAAGGAAAAAGATAGTGTTCTGTGCTTTGGAGTAGGAAACCAAGACTCAGAATGTGAAGACCTTGCTGTGCATTTTACAAACAACAGGGTCAAAAATGTATCAAATCCTAGCCTTTGTGCCCTTGCTACCTTATCTCATACACCTCCCTCTGTGTTCATTGATTTTCAGATTCAGTCCGGTAGAAACAAACACAAGCAGATGCTAACCACAGATATTTCTAGGAACCCATGGACCACCCAAATGTAAATTATCCACTCTGGCATATATGCTAAAACTCCTGCAATCATCATGGATAAAATATCCTATCTCACACATTTAAAAACCTCTAGCCCTCATTATCACCTGCACAGGAAACAGAAAACTGGGATTTTAATATTAGCTTGGCACACACCACTCATTGCCAACAGACACAATGTCAACTGAGTCTAGTAGAAGTGGCATTTAAATACAGATTTTCTTAGTTAGGGTATATTGCATACATTTCACTATAACTTAATTCAGAGATATTGTTTTGGGATTTGGGTAGCTTAAGATACTGGCATGTATCTTCCTATTTATGGCCACATATCCAGATCATATTTTACAAATCTGAATATCTTGAAGGCTCTGAGGAAATCTGGGGAACACAGCTTTCTCATGCATTGTCATGTTGTCATTCTGTGGATAGTAGTGCTAGCAACCTTCAGATCCCAGAACACCTATGTGAACTTTAGTATCATTTTTAGACAAATAACAAATTCAGACAAGTGACCATTTATTTGTGACACTGTTCTGTACAGTTTCTTCACATTATTTTTAAGCTTGTATGCTCTCAGGAATTATTACAAAAGACCCACAAAGGTAAAATCTAAAAATTAAATATGTATGCACAGAGGGAAATACAGTGCTCCAGACTCAGAACAAATAGAAACTCTGCTGGTCAAGATTCCATGAAGCACTAAGGTCTCCTCAGAGCAAGGACAACAGAAAAAAAATTCACCACATTTGAATAGTAGCCTAATATTTTAAAATTCTAGGGTGTTCAACCTCACAACTAATAGCTTAAAGACTGTGTACATTTTTTTATCCCAAATTCAGGTTTATATTAGAATTCCTGTAAATATAACCCTAATTATGTGCATGTGAGAAGGTGCTGGTGACATTTAAAAATATGACAATTCAAATTCCCATCTTTAGCCTGGTAGATAGATCATTGGCCAACTTGAGAATCTTTTTAACCAAAGGAATGGACAGTTAGATGACTTAGTCTCATCTTCTTCCTCTTAAGAAGACTCAGATAACACAAAAAGCCACACCAAGTTAGAGGAAGGATGCAGAAACACAGGGCATAAAGAAAGGGGGCAGGGCAGGGAAGATGGAAAATGGTACAAGAAGTATAAACTCAGTGTCCTTTTCCCCCCAAACTAGACATCTGGGATAATCGCTCTCCTATGACATTGTTCTCAAATTAGACATCAACACAAACCGGTGACTCCTAGTATGATGCCACATATACACATTGTCCTGGTGAACCAGGAAACAGGGCAAGAAGCACAGTACAAACAGGAAATATAAAACAAATGGCATATAACCTTTATCGGCCAAGAGATTCATTCCAGAACTAATGTTTTAATAGCAAAGCAAAAACTTGCAATTGAAAGAATCTGTTAAAAAAACCATGCAACATTTTGATTTTAATGTAGCCTTTAATCAGTTTATGGAACTTAGTTTCTTCTCATATTAATCTTAGCAAAAGAAACACAGTGAATCCTTTCATAATTTCCTTCAGCTTTCACCACATTGGAGTCAAATGGATTGACAGACTTGGCACAATGACTTTTACAGAATCCTGTCCCGCCACTCCTTGATGTAGCAACTAGATGAAACCCTAAGGAAAACACAGAGCATCCAAGAAATATGAAAAATCCTGAAAGTCGGGGTGAATAATTTCTGAATCATAAATTCGCACAGAAAAGAGGGAGAAAGAGGGTGAAAGAAACAGGAAAGGGGGAGAGACCAAAGGAAGCAGCCAGATCATCCCTCTCAACTCTGCACTGGAGAGGTTTGCCTGGGTTCCATTGGCCACTCACAGGACTCCCTCTGGGCCTCAACTGACTCACAAGAAAGATGCATTGGAAACTTTCCATTCATTGTGTTGTGAGGGAAGCATGAGCCCTGATCAGCCACCAGGCAATTTTCCTTTGACTCCATAGTTTCTTGTAGTGGGCAGAGTTGTGCATAATAGAAAACATGAGCCGTTCACAGGGTTTCCATCGGTCCTTCATTTTCCTTTCGAGTTATCTGCTCCTGCACAACATCAATGCTTGATGGGAGCTCTGTAAATCTATATTTAGTGCCTGAGAAACACCCTCAGGACAGCTAAGCTCAGCATTTCTGTTAATAGTTTCCAGATTTGAACTCTAGAGAAGCAGGCTACCCTGGAATTTAGTTTACAAACATACACACACACACACACACACACACACACACACACACAAACACACATGCACACCACACACACACACACACACACACACACACACACACACACACACACACACACACACACACACACACACACACAAAGCTTGAGGAATGCTTCAAAATCCTTTTCAATTAGCACATGCAGATAGACTGTTAAGATGCAAACATTGTCCTCTCATAGCATGGTCACACAGCAAAAAGTTTCTAATTAGTGTGCACGCACAGGTGTGTGTGTGTGTGTGTGTGTGTGTGTGTGTGTACATGCACACATGTGCTTAGTCATATACTCATGGAAATACTTTCAAGTTGAAACAGTGTATGTTAAAAATCTGGAATAACTTGTGTTAAAAGAATGGGAAGTCTAACATAGTCACACATCACTCTACTTCATTGAGAAAAAAAGCCTTTGTGATGGTCTAATACAGTATTTCCAGTAGTATCAGGCCTAGTGGTCCTTTGTGTTTCTGTCTTATAATGGTGTATCAATGATGCCTATTAGTGGCAGAGCACCACAAGCCAAGCAGAGTGGAATGATAGTAGGTATTCAGTAAACTTTTGTTAGACTGAAATATCAGTGGTTAAGGTGTTTTATTTATTTAATATATTTACTATTACTTATCTCTAACCTCTGAAGATGTGTGCCTTAACATCCATTCTTAAACATGGAAAAAAAAATAAAGAAGAAAAGAATTCACCACATACCCAGGGTACTGGCCTGGCTGCTTGCTGTTGGTCCTTGGAAATAAGCACAGGACAGGAGTCAGGCTTCATGCTAGCTTTCACAGAAAGTCTTGGGAAGACTCAGGGAACAAAAACATCTGGAAAGATGAGCAGAGATACTCAGTATACCTAACATGGCATAACTCGAGGGAGGTTTAGGAAAGGGGAAATCGGATAACTAAGCAAGTATTCCTTGGCCGAGTGAAGTTGCAAAGTTATATTGAAACAGAAGAAACTACCTTTTGCATATGATAGGAGATAGCACAGTGAGCATCCTGGGGTGAATACAACTTTCTGGAATGAAGCATGTGCTTTAAACAAAAGTCCCCTTTAACTTAAAATCTGTACAACTTTGTTTTTTATTTTCATTGCAATGCTCTTAGCAAAGTCTTTGAAAGTGTCTAAGCCATAAACAGTGCTATGCAATGAAAGCCTAGATGGACACAATGATTTGCAAGTTTGTCCTTTTTGCCTTAGAAAGAAAAACATGCAATTTCTGCAATGATATCATTTCCTGAAAGGAGTCCAACAGCAGACAAAGGAGGTTCCCTCTAGAAGCCAGAGATGCATAGCTTGAAAACTATTGATTTAAAGTAAACACTTAGGATCACATTAGACATTGTTCTCCTGAAAATATCAAGTTAATTATTGATAAACACCCTGATGTCTCTATCAGGCTCAATATCCAGGGGCCTGAGTTCTGTTTCCTGTTGACCTTCTACATCAATAGCTATTCAAAGTTTCAGGTGCCTTCCTTTTTAGGTTTTATTCATTTTGGTTTACATTTTGAGTCCATAATAGCACACAAGGTCATTATTCTGCACAGTTCCACAAAGGTTGTCCAGTGCGCATGGCACAGGGCCCCCAGGAGCCAAATATAGCACAGAGCTATGTTGATTTGGATGTCAGCAATGTTGGAAATATGTGAGCATTTTAAATTATGAATACATTTCCTGGTTCACCACTGTTTGTACCAGTCCCTACTGCTTTCCCCACCTATTTACAATTGTATTTGAGTTGGCAAGCCCTAGCCAAGAAACGGACTTCAACCTTCCCTTGTGAAGTAAGGGTCTTTCTGTGTGTCTTCCTTCCACATGACTGATATAATTACCCTTCAGTTATTCACAGCCACTAATTTATTCACTGCTATCTGGGCAGATAATGCGTTCTACACACTGTTCTGGACACGAGTGACACAGATGTCTTTAGGATGCTTGTCTTTGTGTTGGAGACAGCAAAGAACATTAACAGTGGACCAAAATGCATTTCAAAAGGGATGAGTCTGAAAAAAGGTTGCTAATAGAGAGGAAGTAGAGAGACTACACCAGGGCATAGTAGTTTCAACAGTCTGTCTTTATTCTAATGCAGTATATTTTGCCAGTTCCAAGTTAAAGTGACCACACTAAAACCAATGGTTTCTTTCCCAGGAAACACAGGCCTCAGTTGAAACCAAGCTTCATTTTCACAGGAGCATGACCTTCTATCTCTAGTGCATGTCTAACTTCTGGTTGGAGATAGAAAAGATTGCTTGTTTTTGAGGGTGGCCTTTTTATTTATTTATATTTATTTATTTTGCTTTTGGTAAAAAGCATGTGAAAAATAAATCAATAATGTTTCTTTATAACTTGATGTGCCTTTTATCACTGAACTAAAGTAGTTTAATACTCTGTAGAAAATTATGCCAGAAATGAACAAGAAAAAACCTACTTATGGACAATTCCTTCATGAAAAATCACAGCCTCACTTCAGAAAGATGCACCAATAATTAACATGTCAAATGGCATGCTTCCTTAAAATGAAAGAGCCATCCAAGAATCTATTGCTGAAGCACCACATGCATTGCCATCTAAAAGGATAAATCAACTTAAGTTGGTCAGAAGTTTCCTCCTCACTGGAGAGCCTCAAGGGGCCAAAATATTCTATGAATTTTCTGGGGAGAAAAGGCCCATCCCTGGACAGGACAGGGATATTGCTCCCAAAAACTCTAAATAATATGACTTCCTAAGACCTGCAGAGACCACTCCAGTCAACATACTTGATTGTATAAAGGTACATAAGTGGACCAAGTATTTTATATATGTATATAGTATAGAAGATTTGTATATTATATATAATAAAACATTATATATAAACAAGATGTTTTTATTGTATATAATATAGAAGATATCATGAATTTCTGAGGGAGTGCTTATGGGTATGCAGAAAAACTGGCGTGAGTGGAAAGAACACAGACACCATGTACTCATGTATAAAATCCTCAAATTTAAAGACTGTGGTAAATAGACAAATAAATAACCCAGTCAAAACGTAGGCTATGGACCTGAATAGAGAATTCTCTAAAGAAGAATTACATGTAGTTGGTGAATACTTTTTAAAGGGGTTGATGTCAGTATCTATCAGGGAAATTCAAATTTAAGCTCCTTTGGGATTCTGTCTCTCCCTAGTCATAAATACCTGTAATCAATAAAGTAACTGAAGAAGAGACTGGGAAGGATGTGGCAAAGAAAAGTTGTATTCACTCTTTGTAGGAGAGCAGACTAGTGAAGCCACTATGAGAACCAGTGTAGACATTTCTCCAAAATAAAACAAGCAATTGAAAAAACTGTCGCAATTTGGAAAAGGTGACCCAGCAATCAAAACCTCTTGATGTTCTTGTAGTGGACCAGTGTTCTGTTCCCAGTAACTTTGTAGTGACTTAAAATCACCGGTAACGGCAGTACTGGGCAATATGGTACTCTCTTGTGGCTTTTATGGACACTAAGCAAGCTTGTAATGCACTTTAAAAAAGTAAATAAATCTTTAAAAATAGCTACCATATGACCTAATTATTCAATTCTTCCTGGAAAATATATGCACTGGATTCTATGCCCTACTGCAGAGATATGTTGTACCTACAAAAATAGACAAATAAAGGAAGAGGTTAAAAAAATAATTTTAAAAGAAAGAGAGAAGAGAATAAACTTATAGGGCATTATTTCAATAGATTGGAGAGCATAAAGTGTGTGTGTGTGTGTGTGTGTGTGTGTGTGTGTGTGTGTGTTTTACCAAAAATTGTTTTAGAATGTGAAAGATCTAATCTTTTTTTCACTTTCATTAAATGCTTTTTTTTTTTTTTTTTTTGTTTGGTCACTAAGAAAATTAAACCATTAAGGAGTTTTATTGATTCCAATGGCAAAGAACCATTCGTTTATAAAAGTCAAATTTGAACCTGAGATCCTGAACTTTTAGATTATCATGCTGATTCATAAGCAGCATGAGATGTTAATGAATTAAATGATGGAAACCAACTATCTAGACTCATCTTTTCCCATATTTGTGGCTAACATTCAGTGACCATGTATGTTATTGGTGTTCTCCCAAGACCTATAAACCCTGGCTGAAGGGGACTGAGAATACATTCTAATAGAAAAGTGTAGTGAAACAGATCTCTCTTGCCTGCTAGTACCAAAATAAACATTCAGAGGCTTAATATTAATTGCAAACACTTTGGTCTATGGCTCAGGATTCTTAGTAGCTCTTACATCTTAAATTAACTAATTTCTACTAATCTATATATCACCACTTGTCTTGTGGCTTGACTTGTGTTCCATTACATCTTGTTCTCCTGGAAGCTTGCAGCTTCTGCTCTGACTCTGTCTTTCTTCTCCTTATTTCTTAGATTTCCTGCCTGGCTATTTTCTATTTTACCATAGGCCAAAACAGCTTCTTTATTAACCAGTGATAGCATCACACATTCATAGTGTATGGAAAGGCCTTCCTACCACAGGAAGGTTAGTTTTTCTCATTGGTAGCATGCATGTTTTCTTCTATACTATACATTCTAAGTCTCCAGTGTGTTTATGAAGCAGTAATGTAGGTGCTTTACAAATCCTTCAAGAAGGTGGTTTTAAGCCAGGATCAGAGTCCTGTTCAAAATACAATCCATGTTTAGATGATGTCTGATACAGAACGTTGCTGAACTTGGTAGTATGCCAACAATAGACAAACATCTGCCACATGGCTGAACCCATGTGGTTTTGCTGGACTAAGACTCCATTCCAAAGCCAAGTCTCATGGATACTTATTACATAATTTTATTACTATAGAATGTTCAATGATTATTTCATTGATCATCTTATCTTTAAATGGCCTATAAACCATATTGTGGGAGGTTGTGTTGTTTCATTTTAAATAATTGTCCCACCCACTGGTTTAATAAAAAGAGCTGATTGGCCAAAGGCAGGCAGGAAGTGTAGGCGGGGCTACCAGACTAGGAAAAATCTCTGAGAGCAGAATGCCAGAGGAGCACCAGGGAGAAGCCAGAGGAAGCCGAGGACAACTATGCTGCTCTAAAGAAGGTACCGAGCCTCATGGCTGAACAAGAGACATGGGTTAGATGAATGGTAGAGAGCTAGCAAATGATATGCCTGGGCCTGAGGCTGATCAGCCTAAAACTATTGGAATCATCTGTGTGTCTCTGTGGGACTGCGGGACTGCGGGTCTGTGGGTCTAGACCTTGAGGTTAGGCCCCCCGAAAGTCTGGGCCAGAAGTGTCGTACTACACCATATCCTAAATATGGAGAGTTAGTTATGAAAGAAGGAATGTATAAACAATTTTTGGTATTACTTAAAAATCCATGCGATTTTCTTTCAGAATAGCAAAAGAAACTTACACATTTAGCATGTTTGTTTCTCAGATAAAATCTTGATCAATAAAGATTTCTATACCATAGTATCCCGTGTCCTTAACACAGGTCAATAGAATTATTGTCAACATAATATAACATCATCCTACTGTTCTTCACAATGTGTTCACAAATATCATAAACTACTCAAACTCTTGGCTAGATTTTCTCCATTGTAAATTAATAAGAATGCATCACCTGTGAATCTGAATGTGGGCTAAGTTTATATTTCATCCCTACTCTAAACTAAGAATAGTCAATATATCAATAAGTACTGAACCATGAACTCAAGATTCTTAGATTCCTTTTGAGTTTTAGACAAACATCAAAGGCCTGATAATATTTTACTTGTTTATTTTAGTCTGTGTTATAGTAATATCTTCCATCCAAAATTAGCCAAAACAAAGTCTCTATCTATTTATTCTTAAGGGATCTGTCATGGCACCAGGTGATCCTAATAAATGGGAGACACTTCAACAGGCTGTACTTGGAAAAGCACATTTGGTGGGAAGAGACTTGTCTATATCTAATCAGCTCTCAGTAAGATCATAACACTCAAACAAATTAACTTATTTTAACTAGAGGCCAAAGGAAACCATGGCCCACAGAGGAAATGTTCTACTGGTATCAGAAATATCCAATCTGTGATCTTCCTGACATGCAATCCCCCTAGTTCCATGCTTATAATTAAGGAGATTCTGTGCTGTTGTGAAAAGCCTTAGAAAGGGACCATGGTGACACGCAGAGGACAGAGAGCACTTGATATTCAGACAGAGGACATTTGAAATCAGTGTTCATTTAAAATCGATCTGAACGTAGATCTTTCTAATCTTCTTAGAATTCTTATATACTTGGCATACACAACAGTTATTCCCCATGGAAATAGAGTGAGAAAGAAAACTCACCTAATTTGAAGTACAATTAATCCTAGAAAACAAGTTTGTAAGGAAAAAACCCAATCCTTTCTAAATGCTAAAATGAAAAAATAGCATCCGCAGAGGTGATGGTTTACTCAATCTTAATTATTTTGAATACAGCTTTTAAAATCAAAGAAGTCAAAACTAAGAAAATGTATATTTGTTAAGTTGAAAAAAAAATGAGATGAATGGCAAAATATATAATACAGTCGTATCAAGTAACATTGTTTTGAAGAAATTTGGAATTTAGGGAAAGGGATTACAGTACATTCAAGCTAATTTCTATTGAAATTTCCTGAAGGTAACATGTGATAAAGTTCTACTAAATGCCTTTATTTTCTATACTTGCTATCATAATGGCCACCAGACTCTGAACAGAGCCAAGATCCTGTGATTTTGTAACGATCATATGACTACATGACTAATGTTTGTCACAAGAAGCTCCCGCCTAAATGCATCACTCCTGGGGCACCAGGTGCTTGAACATATATGGGTAAGAAAGGATCAGACAAAATACAAAATTACACTTAAGCTATAAACACATTATGGTAATAAGATAAAATAGTGAATTTCGAGAGTACCCAGCTCCATTCAAATTGATGAAGCAGAAATCCAAGTCATCTGTTTCATTCACATACAAAATGGAACAGCTTACTGATGGAATGCAATTCAGGCTTAACTCTTGTTTGCCACTCAACTTACCTCTAATTAGGAAGTTAAGCTTTTACATAAAAGTGATGTGCTAAGCAGTCAACACTTCATGTAAACAGGACATTCCTAACAAGAATTCACTAAAAAATTAATTGCAATCACTTAAAATGAGAGAAATAAGAAAGTATAAAAAAGTATAGTCCTCATCAGTATTTAGGACTTTAAGTATATTGGACCTTTCAAAATATTAGCATTTTGTCATTCAATTCTGACATTCTCTGCATGAAGTCTAATTCATTTGGAAACAAAAAGAAACAGTGAATGACAAATTCTCACTGGTGACCAGAGGAGCAAGACTGCGTTTGTGAGTATGCATTTTCTACTCAGTAAGCATCTATGTGGTTGGTTTTGATGTGGGTAGATTGAATTAAAGTCTGTGGAGGTTAGCATGTTGAAAGAAAAATAGATTATCATGTTTTAGCTGTTGTATACAGTTGGCAGCCCTGGATTTTGTAGCCATAACAAAGATGGCAATGTGCAAGTGTGAAAACAAAAGTCTTCATGTTAGATAGCTTGTAGCAAGCCAGCCCTGCTGCAATTGATTCTGCGTCTAGCCTCTCTCTGACCTCACTCCTACCCTCAAATCCCATTCAGCTTCCATGCCGAGTTTTTTATTCTGCTGCTGCTTTCTCTCTACATAGCTTCTCTCCAAACCAACATCCATGTTCCACTCATCAACCACTGCTTTAGAAAGCTTCAGGCTGGAAGGCCAGGCATGAAGCACTGGCAGGTGGTGTAGCTGTTAGGCAGCCTTGTGTATCACAGGAGATCTGATGTTATCAAATTCTCTTTCCCCCAAAGACTAAAGAGAGAAAGCCTTTGTGAGCTTGCAGGAGGGGGATGAAAACAGTTTGTCTCCAGAGCAGCCAGCCTTTGTCATAATACAAATGAAATCACCTCGGAAATTTAGAGAATTAATATCATAATGAAGACGGGAGTACCCATTAGGGTGGTCTAATGTTGCTCTAGAGAAATGTGATGGATGCCCAGTGGCTGCAAACCCTTATTTGCAGAGAGTCACCTCTGCAGTTGCCATTATTAGGAAGATGTCTGAAGCACAGGATCAGACACAGCCATTGCAAGATGAGATAGTGTTTGACTGGTTTCCAGGGAACCGAAGGATACAAGCTTAGTTGTACCTGTCAGGACGGCTCCCAGCATTTTCCCCCTTAATGTCTTTTTTAGCTGTAGGAAGTTTCTCTTTAAAGATTCAGTGCCTTCCTAATGGCATACGATGAGTAATGGGAAGCATATAAAATGTTATATAGATTACAAATGGATTCAGTCTCTTTTAAGACAACATGTGCTAGCCCTAAAGAATGAGTTTATTTAGCTCCAGTTTTCTCTTGAAAATAAATTTAGTCAAACATTCTGAAATGCACACACCACTGGCATCCTCATGCTCATTTGCCCTTCTATGTAAAACACTCCAAGCTTCCAGAGACAATAGATTCACCCACCCCAAACAGAACCCACATCTGAACCCTTTTTATTTTTTTGTGAACTCAAAACTAGAATATGATACTTATAGGAAGTATTAAATATATAATCGAGTCATTATTCCTCATACTTGGTTTGTTGTGGCTCCCTCTATATCATTGTGTTTCTCTTTCTCTCTGTCTCTCTGTCTCTGTCTGTCTGTCTGTTTCTCTCTCCCTCCCTCTCTCTCTCCCTCTGTGTGTGTGTGTCCTAGTGACACTGAATTGTTTACAATGAGAGCTTTCCATTAATTGAAATTGGGAACTTTTCAAAACACCATGGCACTTCCAGATTAGCTAAAAATGTACAGGTTTTTTTTTCCTGAGAAAATTATGCATAATGTATAGGGAAGGTTATGGTCTGGAAACTAAGCTCGTAGTTTCCTTCCACTTTATTCTCTCAGATTTGAATTTATAGTGTATTTCTCAAACCCCTTTCTGCCATTAATTCAACAATATCCTTTTTCTACAACATTCTTCCTTTAATATTTGTCCCCCTTTGAGACAGATTTATAGTTTATTGCTTTGTAAAGTAATATATATATATATATATTATATATACATATAAAGGAAAAAATTAAAGATATGACTAATCACATTTTACATATCTTGGTTACTGTTCAGTGGGAATAAGTCATAACATTTTTTTTCAATAGCCAACAATAACATAGCAAGAAGTTGCTAATCAGTTAGAGAACAAACTGGGGCCGTGGCAGGAATTGGCACATTGAACTTAGTTATTTCTGTTCAATTCCAGTTGATTTTCCATTGTCTTCTCCATCCAAAGTGTTTTAGGAAAGGCAAGCATAAGGGTTCAATCAAATCTGCCCCACTTCAAATGGCACATTACAAGGAGAAGTCATCAAAATGCTCTGCTAATTATCATCTAGGCATCTCATCACATTTATGGAATAATTTCATCATAAAGCTTTAACATCATCAGTCTCTGTGAGTACGTCAGAGGTTGATGTGGGCATCTTCTTCCCTTTTCTTTCTATCATTTAATTTTTGAGCTTCTCTCAATGAATGTTGAGTTCACTGTTCAAAGAGTCTCAGTGACCGGGACTTGCCCCTGCCATGCTGGGTCACAGACACTTGACAGATGGCTTTTATGTGGGTGCTCAAGATTCAAACTCAGGCCAACACCCAATAAAGGGTCTCAACCTCTACTTTGTAAGGTAGAAAATTTTGATTGTTCTCTAAACACAGGCTTTCCAGCCATTTGAGTGTATGCATTTTAACATTTTATTGTATTTTGAATTTTTCTCTCTTCCTATATTCTGTTATTTTAAATACATCAAGCTACCTTTTCTAGGTAGATTATAATCTCCCTATGAGTAATGGATATATGCCTTCATAATCCCTTCTCAGTGTCAGATAATAGCAGGTAATCCACTGACATAATTCTATAAATGGAGTCAAATGGATGTAAGAAGTGGGTGATATAAACTTTCTATCCCTCATTATAGATAAGCAAATCCTAAGTAGGGAAAAGAAGTGTGTGTGGTCTCTCTTCTCTGTTGTTTTTAATTTCCTTACAAACTGACATGTATCCTCATTTTGAAAATAAAGAAATCCATCCTTACTAAAGCCAATCACGGACCTAATGAAAACAATATATCCCAGCAGCCTTAAGGTCCTACACAGGACAAACATGAGCTTGGACAAAGAAGCATCTAACGAAAACAATCACATTAAACATAGCTCTTCCATGCTCAGCGCTCAATAAGTGAGCAGCAGGCTCTCTCTGTCTGGCTTACAGAAAACAGGAGGTAACAGTTTGCAAGGAGCAGCGTTTTAATGTGATTGGACTATAACAGACAATCTATTTACAGCATGCTCTGGGGAGCTTATAAGCAAATGTTGAGTAATTTCAGCCAGCGGTAATTACCCTTGCAGCTGACAAGGATAGCATGAGACTTTCTCCTTCACCTTCAGCCCAGTCCAGAAGGCAGTGTACACAATGCCACTTCTAATTATTTCTGCATTTCTATGGCTAAAGACCAAAGTGTGTTATTAGAGAGCATTTTAGAAGCTTTTTAAAAGCTTATTTATTAGGACAATTAAAAGTCATCACTATGACAGCAAATAAAAGGTTCTATTCTCAGGAATGCAGTACCAAGTGAGTTGCTGCCCACTTACCTTTAAGGCACCACGGACTTGTTTTGTGTGATCTATTGTTAAATGCTGTAGCAGGAGCGTGGTCATAAAAAGAAATAATATCCGGAATTCATTTGGATTCATTCTGAGATGTGCCTTTTGCTCTTTATAACTGTCAAACAATTTAAAATATACAAGTAAAGTTGGTTGTTTTCCCCCCCAAATGGCACAGAATTTTGAAGTGTGTGTGTGTGTGTGTGTGTGTGTGTGTGTGTGTGTGTGTGTGTGTGTGTGTGTGTGTGTGCTGGAGCGCCTGTGCATACACACATGCAGGCACACCCAGGTGCACCTTACCTGATGACACATATTGATAGAATAAAATACAGGCAGGCATGTTATCTCTTGTTTTCTATATCTCACAAGAAACCTTGGATTTCCCCAGCTGGGTAACAGCATTTATCGGGAGGGGTCACTCCTATTACATCAGTTTGACATAAGGAAGATGTTAAGAATTCAAAGATCTAAAAATAAACCTTCAACAGATAAGCTTCTAATGGAGTGCTGAAGCAGTGAGACAATTATGTAGAGCAATCACCCTGAGCATTTGTAATTAACAATCAAATTACTTCCCAGAAGTGTCCAACAAGAGAACTTTTGTTGAACATTTCTATACGTGCCAAACTACCCCAAAGTAATTGAGGAAATCAGTGAACTGTGGTGTGTGTCGTGTTTCTGAAACACCATGGCCAGTTTGGCATTCACTGAGCTTCTGTCTGCCTGAGTAAGCTCAGCTCAGATCCCTACTGTAGGAACTGACAGCAGATATCTAATCGCACAAAGTACATTATTTACATTTTTGATACCTTGCATTCCATTACATTCTGCCCTGTCTCATCTCATCACCAGAAGACAGAATGTTGGGCAACCTCAGATGACATGTTGACAGGTCCCTCCTGGGGATGCACGTACACATAACACAAACCTTTAAAATCAGAAGGTAGATATAAGAAAAATCTTTGAATATGGGCTCTAAAAAGATCCTAGAAGGCCTCCAGTGGTAACATTTACTACCTCATTAAAGCTACAGTTCTTTAGTGATAACCCTCATAGGACTCTGCACAAAGAGGCCCAAGTTTGTAAAATACTACCGTTAAAATGGACCACACACACACACACACACACACACACACACACACACACACACACAAAAAACATTGTGATAAACACAAAACAAAAATGAAATCAAAGTACACTTGAAAGAAATCTCTGTGTGTGTGTGTCTGTCTGTCTATCTTACAAACACACACACACACACACCAGAGAATCCCATGGTTTGAGAATCCACCATTAGATGCTCAGCATTTCCATCGGTTGCCTTCAGTGCTAAAATTTAGTTGGCAGGACAATAATTTGTCCTTGCTCTAGAGACTGGCAGGTGTCACTTTGGCCAGTGTGGGATGTGAGTGACAGATATTTTACCATGGAAAAAATGAGAATGCAGAAATTCAAGAGTCCCTCTGGGATTTCCCTGGTCATTGGTGGGCAGCGCCAGGGCACGGCAGGCTGCTGTGCTGAAGCAGGACCTCTTATTGTGACTGCTCCAGGCAGCTGCCAATCCTGAGCATTTAAAATAATAATTCTATTAACAAGAGTGTGCTTAAGCTTTGATGGAAGCATGCAGAAAGCTGCTCTCTTGGCTGTCTGCTGGGCACTAAACTGCTTTAATTGCTTCCCTGTACTTTATTCGGAAATCTGGTCAACGTTGACTTCAGTGGGAAATTGCTCACAGATTTATCAGTATTGATCCTACAAACATTTGTGCACATTAATGTAAGGTAGAAGTTTATTTTCCCCTAACTATTATTGCTGGAATGTTATTTATTTTAAAAAAAAATTTAGAATATATTTGCAGAGGTAATAGAGAATAATAGAAAACAGAATTTGAGTAGGGCCAAAAAGACCATTTCTATTTTGCATTTATAAATAATTGGACACTTATGTTTTCTTGTCTCTCATCTAATTTTTTTTATTTCTTAAAGAGGAATGAAAGATGGAAATATAAATATGAAAATAAAATTGTTTGTTATATAGTTTTTATATTTGCCTTTCTTTTGGCATTTTAGAAAAGATTTTAAAAAACATATACCTATATATAAAACTCCAGACACAGTAAAAGATTATATAAAATTGTTAAGAGCAAGAAAACTATTACTATTTCACATACACACACACACACACACACACACACACAGAGAGAGAGAGAGAGAGAGAGAGAGAGGGAGAGAGAGAGAGAGAGAGAGAGAGAGAGAGAGAGAGAGAGAGAGAGAGAGCTCTACATAATTTGAATGTGTTTAAAAGATCAGATACTACATTTTTATAAAAATTATTATTGTGCTTCTTTTGAAATGTTTTGATAGTTGTGGGGCTACAAAGGACATGATACTTCTTATTTCAAATCTGAATGAATCTTAACTTTTCAATATTGCAAGGAAAATATTAAAGTTGTACTTACCACTACTAAACAAAGATATAACCTTATCCATTAAGCTTGCAGATGTCATGGAAGTTCATTCAAAGTAAACTGACATGAATAGGCCTAGTTTTATTTTTAAATCGGAGATCTCTAGTGTGACTGGTTAAAAGGGTGATTATATACAATGATATACAAGCAATATAAATACTCAGCTTGAGTTACAAGGATACTTATATGCCTTCATTTTCCAATAATTTCCTCCAGACCACTGCCAAAATATTAGCTTGCAAAATTAAAATGAAAACCATATGTTGATTAGGGAAAACCTGAAAAGCCAAAGCACTTTTCAACATGGAAAGAGTTAACATGGAAATTTCTTCCACAGAGGAAAAAGATATGTCGATTCAGATTGATATTAGAATATGTTGCTTAACATTCTTTGCCAAATGTTGTTTCAATTTTTAAATAATTACTTACGTTACATAAATTGGAATATGCGATTTCAATTCATGCAAGCAGCAGGATTTGAAATTGGCATTTGAGTCTAAATTTAAGATGAGAAATAAGATATTCTTCCCGATTAGAATAAAAATTTCTCTATTGGATCTGATAACATTCTGAAAAATACACAGTCACAATTACTTCTTCCCCCCTACTTAGTAACGCAAAGATAAATTGTTCTCCTTTGGAAATCAAATATTTTCCTAACTGCTGTGTTTCTTTAATTAAACTGTATTCTTTATAGTGATCAACTATAATTAGCAGTAACAAGTATTTAATGAAAACAAACTGTTACTCCCAAGCTTACTACATGCTTTGTTCAAATCCCACAGATGCTCTGAAGATTACTGTATCTCCATTACAAGCTCAAAGCATGTCGTCTCCACACTGTCTATATCTACTTGCCAGGAGCATTTAAAACAATGAAAATGATTATGAAAACTTCTGTGGCTTTAAAGACTCCAATTCACGTTCTCTCCTCAGATTCCAACGATTCTTCCAACTTACTTAGGTGTTCAAATATTGTATAGATTTGCTCCTCACAAACTCCACTTAATATCTAGTAATATATCCTAATATCTTTGATTATTAATAAGTGATCGAAGAAAGAGGAAAAGTACCCATGCTGGATGCATTGACAACCAGGTTATGTAACAGGACTTCCGTAATTAATTGTGAGTAAATGGAGGTTGGTTTTGGAGCCTTGTAAAAGCTTTCCCACAAGGCTGAACCCTCGGTCAGGAGACGTTAGGCAACATTAACTGCCAGCACATTTCGGCAAGGCTCTGGAGGAACAGCTGGAAACTGGGGCTTCCCTCCTGAAAACCTGGGGACAAAAGACAACAACGTGTACCTTCCATCTCAGCTGAGATTTGGAGTGGGTTCAGACCACAGAGGCTCCGTAATTCTCACTAATTCATTTGCTTTCTTGATTCACTTGGCTTGGGATAACCCAAGAACGATGATAATAAACCTGCAAGGCAAGCTCTCTGTCCCGTGCCTTTCAATGTGCTTGGCATGGATCGGGGTTTCTGTGAATCTTGAGAAAGGAAAAGAATCTTATTAGCACTGATTGCTAGTCAGGAGCGTTCTTCCAACAGCTCTTATGTCTTACTCCTGCTCGCTTTCTGTAAAAAGACTCAGGGAGGAGAAAAGGGGGAGGTGGTGGGGAGGTTGGGGTTCTGTTTGCTTTTAAGGTGCCTGTCCCTGGAAGCTTGGGTAATAGTTTAGGGTGTCCAAATCCAAATACCCAGCTCACACTGTGTGTCACAAAAAAACAGGCTGAGTGTTTCTCAATGATTTCTGCAACTGATTCGAATGTCTTTGTTTATTTAGCATAGATAAACACACTAGTGCCAACTGGGTTGTTGAGAGGAGACACTTTACAAGTACGGGTTTTTTGTTATTTTTGTTATGTTTTGTTTTTCCCTCAGATCATTTTCAAACTTAAATTATCCAACAATTATCAAATTCGCCAACATTTTCTGTGGTTTGGGGATTCTGTTGAGTGAGCATGTTGCTTTTACAATTAGTATGTTGTGGACCTCTCAGTACTGTCTACATAATAAATTGTGCTTGAAATAAAAAAGTCAATAAATGAACTGGGCCAAGTGGAGATTTTAGTAATGCAATAAAAAAGACAATTTGTGTCCACTAGTGTATCCGAAAGTGATTGTTCTTTGGATTGAGAGTAGTAAACTACCAATCAAATTAGCCCCGTGTTCAGTTGTGACTGTGCTTTTGCATATCCAGTCTAACAGACACTCCCACACATTAACTAACTGAACATGTAGACAGCACGTAGAATTAAACAGAGGCTCCTGGGGCCAAATAGAACTTGTCTGGAGAATTAGAAAAGGCCCTCATTGGCAGAGCAAAGGCCTAACATGCTCCAGTGGCATCTCCAACAGGATTTATAATGTCCTCTGAAGTCAGAGAGACAAGAGCAACCCACGACATCCACATGTGATGTTCACAAATCTACAATTTAGGTTGTAGGTGCACATTTACAAATCATAAGCTGTTAGCAAGTTTCACAAAAATGGACTACCAAAGTATAAGAATAAAGAGCAATGTTGATCTAAAGTCCTGGTAATCTAAAAGATGACCAATCAAAGGACCATGCCATTGAGGTGACTGTTTAGTGACAGAACATATCCAAAGTTTAGTGCTGTCTCAGGCAATGCATACAGAATGCTCTGATTTTCATACAAACTGTTTTGAGCTTATGTTGCAAATGTTCAAGGTTTGATACTCGCCTGAAGTCTTCAGGAAGCAATCTCCCCTCCTAAGCCAGAGCACTGTGCCTCAGTGTTGGCTTCCTGTGGTTTGACTTCCTACTGCCCTTTCAATCTTGACTCTTGCCAGGGGTGCGCTTTTATTTCTTGCCCATCAAAGAATGTCTTCACTTACTCAGTAACTTGACATTACTCAGAAATCACATTTTCACTTATTTCCTTATAAGCCTCGGTTCCCCTCCCTCTCCCAGCCTTGGGACTAGCTTTATAGCTGGATTTTCACGGAAAATCATTATAAATTATAATTTATTTACTGTTTACTCTTGATTCATGTGCAACTCTGTGACATCTTTGGTTAGAAAAACTGGGAAACTTTACTTACATAAAGCATATAAGTGTTTGTGTCAAAGAGAAAAGGTAACTTTAAATACTATATTATAGCAAATCAGATGGTGTATATGGCAGCTGGCAAAGCTGAACTTACATCCCCAGCCTTCTGTTTACTGTGTCCTAATTGAGTCTTGGGTATCTCTTTTATGATGGGTATGACTTACAATGCCTTGCATGAGTATCTGATACATGGGACTCTCAATTAATGTTACCTATCACTGATTTTATTAACATGTATTAGTGGCATTGTTAGTCTTATACTATAAATAACAAAGAGAAAGATGGATGCATGTCACATTGTAATGCTGAAGTAACTATGGATTGCTAATTGGTGATTGTCACAGAGAAGGAAGAAGAAAAGCAGAGGCAAACGGTTACTGGGGCTTTTCCCATTTGAGAAATTATAGGTCGTGACCTTGTTGCATCCTCAAAATGTGACTTCCAGAAAGGTTTTCATGAATTCGCTTTGAAATTATTCATTGATTTCTCTCTGTGTGTATGTATGGGGGTGGGTACACATGCGTGGAATGCACAGGAAAACTTGCAGGAGCCAGATCTCTCATTCAACTTCATGAGTCCTAGGGTAGACCTCAGATTTTTATATTTGGAGGCAAATACCTCTACCTGCTGAGAGGTCTTGTCAGCTGTTACATGCATGCATTAATTGTGAATTTCTGCCAGGCAAGGGCAAAAGAGCTACTCAGGCGATCTTAGTGGCTAAAACACTATGAACACGGCCATCAACCTTATGGGAACCTATGAAACGAGTTTGAGCTGAGAAGACCAAGAACTGACCCAAACTGTGACTCGGGGATCTCTGTTAGACCCAGAAGAAAGTCTATTGTAGAAACTCAAATCAGCAAACTCACCTGGCAATTTAAAAAGTGAAAAACATAGATGGAACTAGAGTAGACGTGGGTCAGATATCAGCAGGCAGTTACAGAAATTCTCCCAGAAAATGTGTCCATGACCCTTTCTGAGGCAGCTGGCAGGACTTCCCAGCTGAACCCAGGCAGCTGCAGTGGCCTTTGTAAAGGTCCCAATTACTCTATCTTTTAAAATGCACAACTGTAGTAACAGTGGGACCATCCATCCAGTAAAATTAGTCAGACAGGAGAAATTATGATCAAACCTGAGCAACTGAACAGACAGTTTAGAATGCTATTCAGCACAAGTTCAATAATGTCACTTACTGGGGTCCCAGTATTCTCATTTGAATCCTCTGTATTTTACACAATATATATTAATATCCCTATTTTGCAATGAAACTGGGATTAAAAAAATTGAAAAGTATATTTAACACATAGCTAATAATTAGAAGAATCGAATAGGATTAGAACAGACATCCAAGTGTTTCTATTCTTTCTTAATGCTCAAAATCAAAGCTATAAGGGTGCACAAATTCTCTGAGGGGTCTCAGACATATATGAAATGTATTCCAAAATAAAACATTTAATGCTACCATGATGTCATAAATTACAGTGAATACACCTTGTAGGACTTGAAAACGAGAAGGATATTAGTAACTTTGGGCAGCATGATAAGGACCCAAGCTGCAAGCAGTAGGAGAGGTAGAGGGAATGGTGGCTGGAACCGAGACCTTTGATTAGAAGAAAATTGACAGAGAACTATGGTGAGAGCCGTCGGCTGGTCATGTTGCTGTTGTCTGGGGAGATTAGATTATTTGTGACAGTGGGGATAGAGACTCCAAAAATCAATATACACAGAGCAGAAACAATAACTTAAAGGTACATTTATGTATAGTGGACAGAAAAATAGATAAAATTATATAGTTTTGTGAGGTTTTTGGTTGTTTGGTGTTGCTTTGATTTTTGAGGTGGTGACAATTATATAAGTATAGAAGTACTGGGAAGTCATCAGTGTGTGACAGGAAATAGCACTTCTATTTAATAATGTGACTGTTAATCATTTCACCATGGTTGCATTTAGACACACCTAGAGCTCAGTAAATTGCATATCTAGGTGGGTCTGTGAGGGAATTTCCAGAGAGAGTTAATGAAATGGAGATGACTCGCAGGATATGGCTGGTATTATCTCATACACAACAGGCCTAGATAAACTAAGAAGGCGGTGAAGCAAAAGCCTGCCTTGGCCACCTGAGCAGGTAGCCTTTGCTACACATTCCTACCATTGTAATGATCTGCATCTCCAGGTCCACACTCAACTGTCCCAGACTCAATTGCAGTGAATCCTATGAAGCCACAAGCCACTAAATCTCTTCTCTTCCCTGAGTTGTTTCCTCCAGCATTTTGTCACACAATAATAATAATAATAATAATAATAATAATAATAATAATAATAATGGAAAACATAAAAAGACTTTTGATCTGTTAAGTAGCAGACAAAATAATTTGTTATAAATGACGTTGATGATGTAAATTTAGGAGTTTCTACAATATAAGTGAGTGAATGAATGACACAGGAGAAATTCTGGTGATAGATTTTCCATCTTCACTATTAGACAAATTTAGATGCTGAACAGTCCAGTGTGTGCTAAAAGCTGATGAGTCAATGCTGTTGTGCTTAAGAATTTTCCTAGGCTCTTCCTAGTCCCCCCAGTAAGTGAGTCTGACCAGAACCTCTAAGAGATACAAGCACACTGATTATATAATCAACATTAATTCAGCTTCAATGAGATGTGTTTTAATATTTTACAATGAAATTAGATCAGTTATAAACACTGAAATTGCCTCTTCTACCGTTAGTGTCCCAAGTGACTGGTGTATCATCCCCACAAAGGGAATGTGGCTGATATGATCTCCTTGCCTAAACTTCTTTGCTAAAACCAAAATATTCCAGTAAATCTGAAAGTATTGAGGAGAAAATAAAATTGTTAGAACTTATAGTGTGAGCCCTTAGAAATATCTTAAGGTTTATTTATTATTTATATACTGTTCTGCCTACATGTATGTCTGCATGCTAGAAGAGAGCTGCAGATCTCATTATAGATAGCTGTGAGCCACCATGTGGTTACTGGGAATTGAACTTGGGACCTCTGGAAGAGCAGCTAGTGCTCTTAACTTCTGAGCCATCTCTTCAGACTCAGACCCTAGAAATTTCAACAGGAATAAATAGTAGATTTTATAACTCACTTAAGAGTCAGTCTACCATAAATTAAGTATAAGTTTGGTACTTGAAAAGATGCGTATGGAGTGAGTGGAACATCTGTATCCCCCATCTTCAAAAATCTACAGAGATCAACTTTTGATTATATATTGTAGATTATCTAACAACTTTGTCAGCATTCAAAGTACATAATTGAACAAGATAAGGACAAAAAAGGGATGCTTTTCAGTCTATAAAGTATGTGCTTCAGAAATAGAAGGCCAATTTTGAGGAAAAACAAAACCTTTTACCAAAGGATTGTTTATCCAACGTAATTTTGGTTTCACAAGCTTTTGTTGTCTAATTTTTTAAAAATGTCTGTGAAGTCAGAAGTTTTCATAAGCATTTCTTCAAAGGCCCGTGTTGATTTAGGAAGTGCCCACGTAATAGAGAAACAAGAAATCAATCCAGTGGAAAAAGGATCAATTGATCCGATAAAAACATCAAACAGGCTGTTTGCCGTGACGAAGATCAGAGTCCTGTTTGACAGAACTTTCACTTTTTAATCAATGCTATTGATGTCTGTAAACACTCTCTTCATCTTACTGGCCCGTGTTCATCATGCAAAGGAGGGCAGAGTCAATAACTGATAACTCACTTATGTAAGAAATCACACCATAACCAACCCCTTCAGGCCCAAATCTTAACTTTGTCTTTCACATCTCTCCCTAACTAACTTCTTCCTTATCCATGTGCTTCTGAAAGAATATCTTTTGCCATGTGGTGTCATTCATCCCACAACACACTCTACTCCAGGCAGTTGCTAAACTACTGACTGGTCTTTCATGCATTTATTCTTACAATGGTAGATTTTAGCCTCATTTCCTTCTGTATATCCATCATGCTTCTCAACTGATGCCTCTGCTAACTGCTTTTAGAGAAACATGTTGTTTTAAGCTCATTATTTCTACTAGTTGGAGAATCTGTTCCTTTCTATCTCATGCAACAGCCAGCAGGATACTTACATACAGATGAATGGTGTGGTTTGTTTCAGCATTGCCCCACACTTGTAACTTGTAATGAACAGCAAATGCATGTTTGTGAACCTTAAAATATACAGTGCAAACTGAAAAGAAAGATAAAAACAGAGAAAGAAACAGATAAATACTATGTTCATAAGTAAACTGTTCTGTAACTAAGGACTTCCACAGTTTATCTTGGATTTGGGGAATTGCCATGGCTCTCCTGCAATTGGATTACACAAAATTTCTTTTAGTTGAGAACTGTTGATTGGGCACCTAGCTACTGTAGTGGGATTATGTACTGGTACATTGTAAATATTTGTCCCTCCCACTGGTTTATTAAAACGGTGATTGGCCAGAGGTAGACAGGAAATGTGAGCAGGGCTACCAGAGTAAGAAAACTCTGGGAACAGGAAGAGCAAGGTGGAGATGGCAGCAGAGAGATGCACAATCTGGCTGCCCAAGAAGCAAGATGTAGAGAAATAGGTAAGCCACAAGCCACGTGGCAGGACAGATTAATGGAAATGAGTTGAATTAAAATGCAAGAGCTAGCTATCAATATGCCTGAGCTATAGGCCAAGCAGCATGTAATTAATATAAGCTTCTGTGTGTTTCTGTAGGACTGCTGATCTGGGGTTTGGATCATGGACCAGACAGGCCATCAATTTCTATTACAAACTATCATTCAAGAACCGCTATGAACTTCACTTGAACAGATTGCAGAGCAACTCTAAGAGTGAATGATGAAAGCACCAAAACACAGATTGTGGTCAACATTGTCCAAGCACATTCACAAGACTCCAGGCTAGTCAAGAGGTTAGGCCTGCCTCCTGTCTCTGCAACTCCTTATTTAACAACCTAAGCTAACAGGTACAGGTGTTCCTAGGTTTCAGAAAACAACTTTCAGAGTCTTAAAGAATGAATAGTATTTGGAGATCTGAAAAGGGTAACATTTATCATCTGTACTGCTCATGGAGACTATACCTCTGAGACCATAATAGAGAGTGTATCTGTAAATAATTGCTATGCAAGCATGGTAAAGTTTTTTTACTTACTGGCTTTTTATTTTGACATAGGCCAAAGTAAATATATGTATAACTTTTTCATTAATATATCTGTGCTTGTGTAATAGGAGCAACTATTATTTTCCTTAAAGGGAAGAAAATCTGAAAAGGATTAGTTACCTCAGCTGTAAATATCTCTGTTGCAGAAACACAGCTGGAAAATCACCCTTTCCTCCCCCTTCCACTGTCTTTCCTATGGCTAAAATCAGCATGGCTCTACTGAGGTCTAAAAGACAGAGATGTATTATGACTGACTCCTGCCATTCCAACACTCAAGTGTGCAGGCTGACTGAGCTACAGTCACCTGGATCTTCAGGTATTTCTCACAATCCCTAATGTCATCTAAGAGTGTTAAAGTCATTGTTATTGTGAGAAACACTAATCCTTGTCTTATGGTTTGGATAGGAATATTAAGAAAGCTAACTGATCAAATACAGGGATGTTTTTATTACACTATGGGGCCATGGGAAGTTTAAATATCAGAAAGGACAATCAGAAAATAACTATTTTTAAGCTCCCAGCAGGAGTGTAAGCTGCTGCTACTAATGGGCACAGAAGAGAAAGGAGGGAGCTGCTCTAATATTTTAGATTTTGTCGCAAAGCATCATCCTATTTTAAACACAGATCAGTGGGAAAATGCCCTTCCCTTGAAGATATTTCTGTGCTGCTTTATACGCAAATTTTTTGAGGTTTCTATTTATTCCCTGACCAATTCTTTTCAAGTTTAAAAGCAAGAATTGCCCCAATTTTCTATGATTCTATAAAAGAGCAAGCTGTTGTAGCTCAACTACTTCTCATCATTTTTATATGAAATTAAAAAGGAATGAAGCAAATAAAAGTGTGTGTGTGTGTGTGTGTGTGTGTGTGTGTGTGTGTGTGTGTGTGTGTGTAGTCCAGAGGTCAATACAGGATATTTTTTGTTACCACTTTACACTTTACATTTTTCAGACAGAATCTCTCACTGAATCTGGTACTGAGTGAGCCAACTAGATCAACAAATCCATGGGATCCCTCTATCCCTACCTACTAGGCAGAAGATTTCAGAAGTGCAAAGCTACAGACAGTTTTTTATATTGATGACTGGATTTGAACTCAGACCCCCATACATGCACACCAAGCATTTTGAACAAAGTCATCTTCTCAATCTCCAGATTTTGACTGTGGAAAAAATGTGACTGAGTATTTTATTTAGATGTTACACAAGTTATAATAAAAAATCCTATATATACATGTATATATAAATGTATGTATGTATTACTAAGATATTAGATACCTTCCAGTTTTCATTGAGATTTTTATTACAGTGTCTTCAGACTCAGATTTACAAGTACTTCTAAGAAATAACACAGAATCCTTTCCCTCTGTGTTCTCTCTCCAGTTGTCTCCAAAAGGAACATTTTGTACATCATTAGTCTACAGGTTCAGAGTTGGCAGTAAGTGGCACAACCCACCAGTCTCATTCAGATTCCCCACTTTACTTAGACTCACTGGGTTTCATTTTGAGCTTTAAATCATTAATGTTCCAGTCTTTAAAACCATGACCATTAAACCTTGTCATGGGTTGGTGTTATTTGGAGTGTGACTAGGAGCTATCTTAGGGGCTTAGTAATTCAACAGGCTAGTTAGTTAGTTAACTTATTCTTCTTATTCCATTTCTGCTCAAGAGCCAGCCGTCCAGGAGAGTGTAAGGAGCTCAGTGTAAGATCCAGACAGATGTCAAACAAGAAAACGTAAGTGGCTACAGGCATCACGGCTTATTTCCCCTGCAAGAATCAGGGCGCTTTGAACAACACTGGACATCATATGAGACAGATCTTTAACTCTCTCCTCTGTGCATCAAAGGGTTAGGTTTTGTCATGGTTTTTATCTAGTGCCCCCTGGGTATAGAGTTTTCGAGGAGAACAGGGGAACAGCTTTGTAAATAGAGACATATGAAGAAGACCCAGAGTTTTACGTTCTTGGCTGAACCCTGTCAGAGCCTTCTGGAATGCAGTCCTTGAATGGCTACGTTTCATTTTCCTCTTTCCCTATTTTCCGTTTCTGTGCAGGAGAAACTGTAAGATGTGCTGAATAGGAATTATCACTACGAAGAAATGGAGAGACTGAAAGGTATTCACTTTCAGTTTTTCAGTTTCTTATAGAAGAATATTCTGTCATTAGATATAACACAATATGACTCAATATTTCATCTACCTTCAAGCTGTGTGCTATGCTTAGGCCTCTTATGCACAGCCCACTTTAACGTAATACCGTACATCAAAGAATCTAAGGGGTAAGTATTGTTCCCAATTTGAGAAAAAAAAACCTAATGTTTACAGTTTTAAATTCATTTGTAATTCTAGAATAAGTAATAGATAAGCCCATGTCTAGTATTACATATTTTTAGCACAGCATCCATGTTTTGCTACATTATAATTTCTCTGTATCTCTCTTTAATTCTTTGTGTTAATGCACTGTTTTATACACTGAAATCATGTGAAATTTAAAAAAAAAAAGACTTCTAACAGCTATAGCCTGTTCGCAGCCAGACATTAAGGTGCCCCTGTTATGTTACACGGGAATTGTAGAGAATAAATTAAATCTCCCTAACCACCAGGGACCATGGCCAACCACAAAAAAAAAGTGCCAGGAAAAAGAACAAGAGAAGCAACACCCAAGGGTACATGAAATGAAGCTTCTCGTGAGTTACTTGGAGCCTATCATTTGGAAGCAAAGTCCTGGTACCAATTTTTATATATGATGCTTTGGATGGCTGGCAAGTCATTTGCAGTTCAGTGCAGAACACTTGACAATCAGCAGCAAGAGTGGAGTAAAGTTTTTACCAGGAAAGACCAGAGGGGAAGGGAGCAGTAGGCACACTGCACATCCTACACTTTAATCCAGGAGTTCTGAATTTATGAGTCCTCAAAGGCCTTTTCAAAAGCTGGAGAAAGAATCTAGGCTGGTAGTCTTCAGAGGACACTGTGTGGAGAACAAAGCACTGATGACATCAAATCAAGGGACATTCCCCCCTCTAAAGAACTGGTAATAAATCTCAGGAGAGACACCCACTGCACCACATGGATCTCAGCACACTCATAAAAAATATCTTCATTCCTGAGGCCATCAAAATTCCTGCTTAAAGAGCCTTCATTATAAAAGAAGTAAAGTGCACTTCTGCCAGACTCGGGGACCAACTGCCTGCAGCCTTCAGCACTGAGAGGAAGGAGCCCACACAGCATGGGATGTTTGATGAGTAACTCAGCAGCAAATGGAACCTCGTGGTCAGAGCCTGCTGGTGTGCACGCCCCATCGTACAGAGAGACAGATGGAGGTGAGGAGCCAGGGAGGGCTTCCAGTGCAGATGGGGTGCCAGGATGGTGGCTTGTTAATAGCACTGCTGCTCCCAGCAACTTCCTGTCAGCAGTCAACCTTTCAGGATCATGGACTTATGGCTTCTTGAAAATTGCTGTAGGACTGACATAATCCCTGGTATAATTCCTGGTGGAGTTCCAGTAAGAAGACGAGAAAAATCTTGCAGCATCCTAAGGGCTAGGTGAAGACCATGGTTGTGCAGTGACTGACATTTGATGAGGCTTTATACCGGGTCTTTCAGAATACCTGTTGCAAGAATCAAAGTCTTGGAGTTGATGTTCGGATTACTCATTCCCCCCCCCTTTTTTTTAATTTTATTTTTTGTAAAACTCAAATAATCAAAGCTAACCGTCTTTTGAGGATCATTTATTTAATTTTATAAATGGATGCTGAGAGATGATTTGGGGTGCGGGAACAACCAAACTTGCTCTTAGAAGAGGTTTGTTTTCAAATTATCAGTCCACAGTAATAAAAGTTTTGTATGAGGCCAGGAAATTTTTTAAGAAAGTAAGATTAATGAAAAGCCACCCAGGATGATAGAGATGAACATTAAAATTTAATATCATTACACATTAGCTCCCCCCCTTAACAAAGTCATGATTATACTTCTACAAATGAATTTTATTTTTAACTTTTCAAAAATAGTAATGAATGTTCTATATGTCTTCCTTGCATAGGCCACAATGAATAAAAGTTTCACAAGCAGTCCTTACGGAGCAGTTTCAGAATTTACAGGGAGCAGACAGAACACATCAGCTGTGCTGCTATTTTACAAAATAAGCAAAGCCTAAAGCTTCTAGAATTGTTTAACATGGAGCATCATTTGGTTAAGAACAGGGCACTGGTGCAGGGGTACCACAGCTCTAGGGTTGATTTCATTTTTTCTCTTTTTCTGCCCGCCAGTTTCTTTATTCTGTTATTATAGATCCTAACATGTGCATAGTGTTACAAAAACATTAAGTAAAACTTTTCATTGTTCAGGTATAAGCAATGTCAGCTTTGCAAAACCACAAAAATACCTTATTATTTTTCTCAAGAGGTCAACCTACAGTATGGGCATATAAATGCACTACTTTAACAGAATGAGTCAGCCATTTGAAGATAATATTTTTGTATTTTAATTTAAGGCATGTCCATGCTGAGAATGTATGGGATGAGAGGAGAGATGATGAACATGAACCAAATCCAACTGTCACAAAGGAAAATGTTACCAGTTGGACTAGACAGTGAACATGAACTAATTTGTGAAATAAAATGAAAATCTAACATATGCATGTACGGATTTTCACTTCTTCCTAACTGTCTAGCTCTAGTGGGCTCAATAAATATGGCTCAGCTAAAGCTATCACATATAAACACTTCCCTTAACTTATTTGGTTGCACTCAAAGAATTATCTTTCCCATCTGCTTTGCCATCTTCTGAAGCCAAACTACACTGATATTGAAGGCCTGCATTCCAAACCCTCTGTTATCACACAGTATGTCCCTTAAACTTGAGTTTGGTTTCTGGCTACAGGATGCTTCAGGCTAGAGCAATCTCATCTTCAAAGTTGCAAGATCATTGGAAGGATAAAGTGAGATCATGAAAATTGCCTACCCTTGATACCTGAAAGCACTCTGCATATACAGCCTGCTTATTACCATTAATTCTGAGATTTACAGTTAAGGCATTTGCCCCTAGAAATTTATGTGCATAAATTTCTATAATCAGAATAACCCTACTTCATTAGTATCAGTGGAGTAGTGGTATCTTTGTGCTTACCGAAACAATTCCATTTGGCAGTACTGGATGAAGAATTTTTGCTCATTGGACATTATAATAAATATGTAGACAGTGAGAAACATGTTAAAGCTACACTATTCCCATTTTACAGATGAAAAGAACCAGTTTCAGAGAGGCTTAAGTACTTGCTCAGAAACCCTTATGGTAGATTATTATGGAAAATAGCTAGAAAAGGAAACACCACCGGAAAGAAACAGTACATAGAATGCCTGCAGTCAGGTTGCATGCACTGACCAGTACAGGGAAATACAGGACAACAGGACAGTGTGTTCTTCAATTGCTCCTGTCCTAGTTAGGCACAGAAAATAAGAGAGAAGCATTGCTTCCATCCTGAGGTCTTTTTAAAAATTAACGCTGTCCACAAAACGACCTCTAAGGAAGGAGATAGGATCACCAGAGGAAAACGATCTCCACAAACTATCCCCATGCTCCAGGCTACTACATTTCCTGGCCTAGTGCAGCCAGAACGTATAGGATCTATGTGGTATGCTCCAGAAGCACAGAGTTTGCAATCAAATATTACAAAACGGTAAAGAAAAACAAACAACAATTTTTTTTTTTAAAGCACACATAACCCATTGGGGAATTTTATTCAAGCTGTAGGATGACAAATAGACATTGCTTTTCCCAAAGAAAACATGTTGACATTTTTTTTTCTTTCATTTAATCTGTGGTTGTTTTTCCGAGGGAGGAAGGGTCAGAGAAGTGAAGCCAAGTGATGAAGGAAAGCCGGCAGAGTCTGTCTCTCCAGTACCGCTAATAATCTGATCCCCGGATAGAACTGGCACACGGAGGAGAATGAAAAGGGAGAAGAGAAAAGGAAGATGCTGAATGTGACCGGCAGACGGAGGAACAAAACTTGGAAGTAGCAGAATTTCCTGAAGACCCCACAAACCTCTCTCTTCCATTTCCCATCCTGGTCACTCTTTCTTCATGCAGGTTTGTGAATGTGTCTGTATAGCTTAAACGTATCTATTTTTAACTGGCTGTATTTTACAAAGTGGTTCCATTTTAGCATCTTCGGACTTCATCCTTTTCTTCATATTTGACTATTTTAAACAAAACAAAGTAGACACCCATTCATACACAGGCAACAGGCACATATGCACGCATGCCCTGGCACACACTCTAGATGATAAATGAATGAGATAAATCTATATATAAATAGTTATTGATCTGCTGTTCTCTGCTGTGTTACCACTTCACATAGTAGCCCCTCAGTGATCTATTTTGCTCTGGGGCTTTTAGGTTAGCTGAAAGATGACTGAATCAGTGTGCTGCTGGAGGTAACCTGTTAGATCTTTGTCCTAAGGACACTGAAAAATGGCAGTGGAACACGTGGGTGAACCAGAATCACCTCATCTTTTCAGGGCAGAACTCATTCGTGGTTCTATGCAAGGCCCTTCCTTGGTATAAAGCATAGCACAGGAGTCTGCTATACACATGAAGTGCCCAGCAGGTAATGTGCACAGCCAGTGAGCTGCCAGCTTACTGACAGCCAGTGTGGGATTTCATAGTCAACAGGGATGTCAGCTTCCAGGGAGTTCAAACAGAAGCCCTCCTGAAGCAAACTCCAAGACAGTAATTTCGCCTGTCAGGAATGGTGAGCCAGATGGATTTAGCAGTGGTCTGACATGGCCAGTCGCTAACAGAGATTTTGAGAGGAGATGAAAATCACCCCGCATTACTGTTCTCACTATTTCTAGCCATTTCTACCCGAGAAACCACAGCTTTAGAATCAGGAAGGTCTGAGCACTAGAACAAAGGGTCAGCAGAACAGGAATTTCTGTAAGGAAGAGGAAGCCTTCAGACCCAGCAATTTA
Source organism: Phyllotis vaccarum (assembly GCA_033318265.1). Lineage (NCBI taxonomy): Eukaryota > Metazoa > Chordata > Mammalia > Rodentia > Cricetidae > Phyllotis > Phyllotis vaccarum. The sequence continues at coordinate 23,044,696 of JARWLC010000002.1, read as the reverse complement.
CTTCTGCAGGTTAGCTGTCCTCTTCATTCAGAACCAAATCCTGTGGCTCACCTGAATTACCCTCATGTCCAGAAAATCCACTCTCACTGAATCACACAACAAATCTCTCTGTGGAACCTTACAAAAAGGCAAGAATTTAGAGAAACATTTTCCCTCTATAAGTTTCTAGAAATATAAAACCTAGATTCATTTCGCTATATATATGCCTATTCTTTCTCAGTGTCATGATTTCATTTGGAGAAGGGTGAGAATTTTGAGTTTTTAATTAATTTTTAATGCTCTTCAAAGCATTTCTAAGCTTCTTAATATTTCTCAGCCAATAAAAATAGCCCTATTAACAGTATATCAGATTTTGTTTCCCATACTGATGCAAAACACCAGCTTTAGACTCTATATAAGGTGTCTGCCACAATCCAGTTAACAAGTTCTGCAAGCATAATCTCTCTATTTGAAAATAAAAATCACTTTTAGTGAAGAAACCATAATAAATCTGTAGTTGTTGAAAGGCATTATCAACACACTTTACAGATTTGTTCACTTTGCTTATCTTGCTATTTCTATATGGTTTGTTCTTTAATTTTAAGTAAAATGGTTTAAGTGTGAAACTGCTCCCAACTTAAGCTCTCAGCCTGAGGTGTTTTTAGGAATGTTGTAGAATGTTAGGGACCCCGCTGGTGTGTAGGTCATAGGTCCTGATGCTTGTGGTCCAGCTATCTTTTCAGTTAAAAGCTTTGTTTTGTGATCTGGTAAGTTGCAGCAAGTCACACATTAAATTCCTGCCACCTCGAGTGCTTCCCAAGATGCCATGCCTTCACTGCCATCAAAGTATGAGTCAAACACACCTCCCTCAAGTTTCTTCTGACAAGTAATTCTGTATAGTGACAATCACAAAGTAACTAATATAGCAGAGTTTATATGACTAGACAATTAATTAGGCAGTGTCTACACATACAGTGATAGAGATAAAGACAGGCATTGATAAATATCCCTAACACTTTATTGTATGTTCACTAGTGTTTCAAGGTCTTCTGTTTGAATCTAACAAGTTCCACATGGTATAATGTGCCCTGAGCACCAGTATTCCACCCTCACCTTTGCAACTATTCACCTTGAACTTAGTTACAGAGCATGTATATTACCTTATTTTCTTATTCTGAACTCACCTTATCTACAATACGAACTACACACTGAGGATAATATTTTTCCAAAGAATCTAGAGATAGATATATAAAAGTGTCACTTTAGGAATTCCATTAAAAAACACTTATTCAATGCCCAAAATTTACAATATGATCCTGTTTAAACTGTCAACTCTATAATATCCTGTTGCCGACTGTGACCTTTATTTTAAGCAGAATTGAAGTTTTATTCGTGCATTTATACCTAATGATTGTTCTACTATTCTTTAGCTTCATCGATTTAGTTATAGTTGGAAAGTTTATAAGGGTCACATACTTTAACCACACCCAATTTTTCAGCTCTGCTTCTAAAGAACACATAATAAATAATGACATTTATGAGTTCTATACATTGCTACATTTTTGGATTACATGTTCTTCTACCCTAGCTCAGTGTCAATATTGTTATTTAACTATTTTGAGTTGACCCCTTTATTTCTATATCCCATAGCAATGCAAACACATACAAATAATGTTATTGCTAATAGTAAGGATCTGATATATCTGAATTCATGTTTTGAGCTATTATCACAAAATATACAAGAACCAATTTTGCCACATCAAAATAGTTGGAGGCACCAAGCTACCCAAGGCTGTTGGAACCCAGGCACTACCACTAAGAGCCTCATATACTAGACATGGAGTTAACGTATGTGGAGTTTGCCCAGTAGGTTTCTGTCTCACTCTTATATTTCCTTATCATGCCTTCATTAAATTGTTCTGGAATAGGAATACATTGTCCCAGTGTGTATCATAAACGTTAATGCTTTTTAAATTTTCATGCATCTTCTAGAATACAGGAGCTTACAAGTAAGAGGGTGCCTGAGTCTCAGATGAAACTCTAGACTTTTGGGACTATTCCTTCTTTGGGAACTCTTAAGAGATGAACGCAATCCATTGTGTATTATGAAACGGCCATGAAACTTGAGGAGAAAGAACTGGAAAGTTACATTTTAAAGTGATATACTTGTTTGTTGAGTAGAACAACTTGTTATAATTAACTTTGATTGCCATGTTTCTTGGGTTAAGAAACACCCATGAGATTAATGAAAAGCACCTTTACACGTGTCTATGAGAGAGCCTCCCAAGAGGTCTGCAGGGGAAATCTGCCCTGAATGAAGGAAGTACCAGCCCATGGTCTGGATTCTGAGAATGAATAAATAACAAGAAGAAAACCAGCTGAGTGTCAGCATGCCTTTCTTGCTGATCTTCCCAGGTTGAGCAACTAAAATAAACCTTTCTTCCCATAAATGGTTTCTTGTCAGATATTTCATCATAGTGGGAGAAAAGTAACCAGTAAGGTATGGCTCAAATGTGTCCACTTTCTTTCTCATCTTACCTAACAATCTTGCTAGAAGACACGGCTTTAAATATGTTTGCATTCAATACCTATATATGTGTCCATATATATTTCTAATTAAAAGAATATCCTGAATCTTGAGCTTAAGGTACCTGATATGCCCACACATACCATTACAACTGAAAGTTTTATGGGCATTTGAAAGTCAATCTTCACAACCTCTGGTCAGGGAAATGTCTGCCTTCTTAATTGGTTTTAAGAGTAGTACCTTTAGGTGTTCTTACAAGAAACATGAAAATCCTTGCTCATCTGTCTTTTTTTTCTCAATTTCCTTCTATGATTCACCACCAAATCTATCACCTCTACTTATTCTTTTTTTCTCTCCTGTCATCAGGCTTGTCTGGTTCTTGTCATCACTCACTACTATTTTTGATCTAATCTCCTTACCAAATGGTGTCACATTTCATCTCCTATCCTTCTTCCTAGCACCCATAACCAAATGCAAATTTGACCATGCTACACTTCTGTTTAAACTTATCAATATTTTTTTGCCATTTTAAAAATAAAATCTAAACTCCTTAACATGGCTGTGAAAGCATCATACATTCTGGTCTATGATGTCCTTTACCATTTTTATCTCAGAGCTTCTGCCTCCTTTATTCTCCAGGCTTCTGTGCTGTCTTTGAACACTCTAAAGACTCCCGCTGTCTTGCCTTTCCTTAACATATGCTGCCTGTAATATCCACCAATCACTCTCACTAAGATAATGCATTCCAGTACTTCAGGTTTTCACAATATTAAACTTCATAAAATATCATCTCATCCTCACAATTATATTCAATTCTTGTTATCATGATTAAATTAACTCTCTTATGTGGAACAAATAACACACAAGTTCTCTATTATAATTTTATAACATAAGGTCTGTGTCATGCGACAGGCTTTAGAAAGGCAGATGCTATGCCAGTTGTTTACCACTCACTGTACTTGTAATACAGAATATGCAGAGGGTCAGTATTCACCCCTTTTCAGATGGATGTAGTCATTTATAATCTTTTTTGGTCTTGGTACCACTATTGTGCACATCACAACTGCATGCTCAGCATCGTGTGTGTGTGTGTGTGTGTGTGTGTGTGTGTGTGTGTGTGTGTGTGTGTGTGTGTGTATGTGTGTGTGGAGAGAGAGAGAGATGAACACACTGTGCATCTCTTTAGCAGAACACGCTGACCATCAGTAATGCTATTGACTCTCTGATCTTGCACATGCTGCATTCCTTATGTTTGCTTACGCCAGTCACTGTCTTCTCTTATCTTTCATCTGCTTGGTCATTTTCCTTCTGTTCTTCCCGTCCTCCTTCTAGTGTTTCTTTTTAAAGACAGGCTCGCAGGTAGACCAGGCTGGCCTCAGAGTAGCTTAGGTTGACTTTCATCTTGGGATCGTTCTGCTTCAACCTCCAGAGTGCTGGAATTACAGGTGTGTTTGCCCCACCTAGGATTATTTTCAATGTTACTTCAGGTCTTTTGCCTTTATCATTGGTGTCGGCTAACTGACCATATTAACTGATCCTTTCTCTGTGGTGCCTCTCAACTTTATTCCTCCATTTTGGTCTCTCACTTACCATTTAGGTTTTATTTGTATTCTCTTGGATCCTTCAAAATTCACTCATATTTCTAATTTTACACCACTAATATAAATCATGTAAATATGTGTTCTCAGGCTGTTCTTTGGTCCACAATTCTTTTGCTTCTACACCCCCAGATTACACTTTTCTTAACTCCATATCCTTTACATGAGAGAGATATAATACTCCAAGAGACAGCATGAAGGTCAGAATAGATTTGAAATTCTTTTTATTTATTTTATTATTTTTATATAAAAATTGTTCTTTTTTATTCATGTATCCCCCTGTATCTCCTTCCTTCTCTCCTCCCATTCCCTCCCAGTCAGCCTTCACCCTACTCCCTCCCCATCCTCCCACCCCCTCCCACAAAAGGGCTAGGCAGAAACCATAATTTAGCAATATTTAGCTATATAATGGTAAAGTTATTTGTACTTTCTGTGTCTCAATGTAAAAGGTGACTAGTAATTATGTATATGTATATATATATAGTGAGATATATAATGAGATATATATAATATATATGAGTATGATGAGAGTTATATGAGTTAATATGTATTACACCTATATGAGTCTTATTATGTAGTAAATACTCAATAACTGCTAACACCATAGTTCTCAGCCTTCCTAATGCTTTGAATCTATAAAGCAGTGATTCATGATGTGGTGAGCCTCAATCATAAAATTATTTTATTGCTACTTTATAACTATTATTTTGATATTCCTATGAGTTATAATGTGAATATTTGATATGCAGGATATCAGATATTAAACCCTCAGTCAGGTCGTGACCCATGGAGTCGAGAATTACTATGCTAATTACTATTATTACATCACCAGTGTTAACTTCCCCACACTGTTACCATATCATGCTATTCTCTACTCATTACTCAGTGCTACTAAAAAAAAAAGAAAAAAAAAAAAAAGAAAAGGGAAAAAAAAAAGAAAAAAAAAAATTCAAAATCTGGGCTCAGACCAGCTTTTGTGGAATTTCAGATATAACAGATTATTTCAGTGGTCCCAATTAGAAACCATATTTTCATGCTCTCATCCTTTTGTGATCAACTAAGCATTCTTATTTCATGTCTAACATTATATATCAATGTTGACATTTCTTTGCAAATCTTTCCTCTTAGGACTGATAATTAAAAGTATGCTTTTTTGTCATTTCAAGCACTGTTTATCAAGTTTCTAACACTTATTTCAGCTCTTAGGTTATTGGTAAATGCATATCTTTGACTTTTTGCCATGTTCTCTACCAAGTACATCCAAAGATGGAAATCACGTTGAAATTCTCAAGGCTGAAGCAAACATATCTTAAACATTTTTGGTTTAGCTCATAACATATAGAACCACATAACTTCATAAAACATATTGTGTTTTCCCTCATAACATAATGACTAGTAAACAAACTGCCTAAGGTAGACACATTGACTAGATTGTCAAGATTATGACATAATTTTTTTCTTTAAAAGGTATTGTCTAGCTTCGATATTAATGTATGGCATTTATGACTGATAATCTTGCAAAATGCTTAATCATATCTTGAACTAGCAAAAAAACACATTTAGACAGTCTGTAAATATAATAAATCATTTCCTAATTAAAAATAAATTTACTTTGTGAATGTTGAGATTAACAGTCAGTTATTTTTATCATAAAAGCTAGTAGAATAAAAATCATTTAATTTTTAAATAAACCTGTTAATTTTAAAATTGACTACCTACTATTAAGCTTCCTAAATATTTTCATATTAATATATTTTCACATAAGGGTTTATTTGAATTTACCCTTCAAACAGATCATGTTTATGACAGAAGTTGCCAAATAAAAAGCATACTGCTAGATGGTGATACCTCCTTTTGAGTTGTTAGTCAAGAGTATCTCAAAGAAACACTCCCACTGAAGCAAAACAGGTTACTTCCCTTGAACTTGGTTTCCTAACAGAACTGAAAGGTGAGACCCTGTAGTAGTGGGTTCTCGGGTCCCGGGCAGCCAGAGATCCGAGACCCACAGACCTGCCGCCCGAGACCGCTTAGCCGCCCAGCCGCCCAGCCCCCCAGAAATGACTCAGACGCTTCTATTAACTTTATGCTGTTTGGCCTATGGCTCAGGCACATTGCTAGCTAGCTCTCATATCTTAAATCAACCCATTCCTATTAATCTGTGGGCCACGTGGCCCGTAGCTCACCCGTGCTCCTTACATGTTGCTCCTTGGGCGGCTGGCTCGATCTGTCTGTAACTCCACCCTGCTTCTCCTACCTAAGCTCTGATTTCTCCTCCTACTTTTTCTATGGTGCCTGCCATGGCTCAAAACAGCTCCTTTATTTAAAGATTGAGATTCACAGCATACATAAACGCATTCCCACATCAAGACCCTATTGTTGAAGACACCAAACTGTGGCTACAGGACATGGAGAAGTCGGTTGGTACTGACCAGGAAGCTTTCTTTTTACTGGTTAGCTTGTATAGTACCAGAAAGTTTTATTCAACAGCCTTACCAAGTTGTGAACACTGAAAGCTACAAAAATGATCAGTGTGGGGGTAATCAACTGCTTTCTTCACATTTTATTTAAGACCAGGTCCACAGTAGGAAAAACAACTGTGACCCCATACATCTGAATAAGGAGCCATAGCTGGGGAGTTTATATGTCCCGCGGTGAACTTACTACTATTATTTTGCTAGATATACATAGTATCAAACTATCTTAATCCATATAATTATACTCATCAATTAGTTCATCTCTCAGACATAATCAGAGAAGTCTATTTATGTGGTGAATGGGGGTTAATGTAGAAACTCAGAAATAGTCAAAGTGCAGAGAATAAATCTGTGGAGTCCACAGCACTAAGTGCAATTTATGCATCACAATCTTGTCCCCTCACCAAGTGTCAGGGACCATTGTAAAGGAGGAGGCAGGAAAACTCTATGAACTAGATATAGCTTGGAAAGACTGAAATAAAACAGGTCTTGAAGTAAAACATCTATACATGACAAGATCACTGTGCTTATGACGTCACAACAGCTGTGCTTGCCTGCACAAAACCTATATAAGATAAAACCTGCTGACACACTAGCATGAAGTGGGAAGGGGGTCTTGAACCTATCTGAGGAGCTGTTGGTAGTGAACTTCTTTCGGAGGAAAGTCAGACTTCTAGGTCTATCGTCTTCCAGAAGATGTGCCCAGAACCCTGCATGTATGTCCAACACAGATAGGACTCAAAAGACAGAAATAATTTTTAAAGGTCACAGAGTTTGAGGATGGTGGATCTGGGAGGTGTTAGAGAGAAATATAGTGAATGAATTTTATTTAAATATATTGTATGTAAGTATGACATTCTCAAAAATAATTAAAATATATTTAGTTTATAATTTTATTTCAAATTAATCATCAAAGCAATCTGAAGCAATATTTTTTTCCAAAATAATAATAATATATACATTGCTCAGGTGTCTACACGATATCTGTGTTTACAAAATTTTATGTTGGCAAGAGTTTATAATTTTTCTTTTTCTACTTAATTTCTTAATCTTGGTGGATGAAATAGATTTCAGGGATAATACTAAAATTCGAAATGAATACTAAAATTCATTGTAAGACTGTCAGTAAACTAGGAGATTTTGTTTCTCCTCTGAACAATAATCCTCCTTGCATACAGAGCAAGGTTGTCTTCTTGGCAGCCTCTTGGCCTGAACTTGGAGCTAAGTATTCAGTCCTTCTTTAAAACAGCTTAATACCTCTAGGAGAGTGAATTCTGTCAACCAGCACGCATTTCCAGACCTAGGATGCATGATTTTCAGACTCAATATCAGCCTGGTTGGGTTATCTCATCGCTAGAATCTCATCTCATTATTTTTTCAATTCATATTGGATTCACTGTTAAGCTATTTTCAGTCATGTATATTGACCTAGATTCTCCCACTGTGTAAGCTACTCCCCTGCACATTGACCTAGATTCTCCCACTGTGTAAGCTACTCCCCAGGAGAAAGCTAGGTACTTGAGGAAAGTGCATTAACACTTTCAGGTATTCTGTATCAGCTGGTTTCCAGGTGCTTAGAAGAGTTACCTTACAAGATATTAAGTGACACATTCATACATCAAGGAGAATTTACACAGTTTTCCTCAGCACCTTCTTGAGATACCTTATAACTATAAGTAGAAACTGGCTTTCTCTCTATAAATAAAGCAATGTTTAGATGATCAATTTTTAAAAAAATATATTGATGAATATCCTATTGTACTATTATCATTTAGAAAAGCCTTTGATCCAATACCATAGTATTAAGTAGCAACCTTACTTTGAAGACTATAAATTATAGTTTCTTCTTAGAACCCATCGCATATAAAGGCACTAACAGTTGTTAATATTTTATTTTCTTTCTAGTGAGCTTTAGTTGAAGTATGTTTGAATTTATTTAACCATATTTGTCTTTAAAATAATAAATATATCTCAAAATAGCTTCATCAGGAACTCCTTGTAGTTAGTTCCTCTAAGGTACCCGGAGCAGATGTTTGAAAAGTGGCTGCATTCGGGACTCACTGACACCACCCTGGTACTTCTGTTCTTATCATCCTACTCTTCATTCATTTCTCCACCTCTCAGAACTTGTCCCTTCCACATTTGACTTCCTTTATGGAATATCTCTTCATTATAGTTGCCCTTTAAGTAGCTTCAGTCCTAGGGATTTAATAAATCAGCAGGGGGAGAAAGTCTACTGTTAATAAGGACTCAGTCTGAACACAAATTGGATTGGTGAAGACCATTGTATAGTTGATATTACACTTGCGCAGTGTATCACTATAGCAAGGGGACTAAGAAAAGACAATAAGACATGGTTATTACAAACACAAACTAGGAGGATAATGGGAAGACTATTTTTTAGTGAGAATCTGATGCAGAAAAACAGGATGCTCTTAAAGGCAGTGCCTCTATAGTCCCCACCTGTTGGATAGGTAAAGGAGGAACAAGACAAGTTCCATTTGGTTTAGATAACTGATAGCAAAAAACAAAACAAAATCAAAACAAAACAAAATACTCCCAAACAACAGAGAAGGGCTATTAGAAGAAAATTAGTAGGCTTCAACTACAGATGTATGCAAAAGTGCTGCATGAAAAATAGTTGACACACTCCTTCCAGGTAAATGGGAAACAAAGGCTAATAGAGATGGGGGTGGCTCCCCACCCTGCCTTCCCTCTTACTGCTCTTGCTAACTTGCTGACAAGAGTATCTCACTCAATAAACCTGAGCTACTCGGGGTCAGTGGATTCTTCTGGTGAGACCAGGAGTGCCTAACATGTGGAAAGATGCAGTCAGCGTTTGTTGATGGGAAAGGTATGGCACCATCTTTAAGCAAATATCTTCATCAAGATGTCTGGAAATGTTTTATCTTGTTTTGTTCCATAAAATTTTAGTCAAGAAAATGGCCACAGCTACTTAAGTAATTGGCCAGTGGGATTTATTAAGTTCCCCCTTGTTTCAAAACAAAACAAACAAAATCTAGAACTGTTGGAGATTAATATCCCAATGTTTGAAGTCTACTGCCCAGCCTAATACTTCAAAAAATAATAATAATAATAATAATAACACTGGTGTTGGGAATGGTGGGGATGAATTAGGAGAATTAAACTGAGGTTCCTGATGCTTCAAATTTATTATTTAAAATAAAAGGCTGTACTTTTTTCTTTGATAGATGCGGGTGGGTTTAGCATATTTCCTAGCCTAAAATGTGTTCCCTTCTCCCCAGTAGGATATTTTCTAGCCAGGAACATGGCTAGAGGTCCATGGCTAGACGTGAACCTCCAGTGTTTGTCGCATCCAGTTTTATGCCTTGAAAATAAATTCACTGTGTGGAATTATCAATTAAGCTTACAGTTTAACTTCTTTTTAAAAATCACCAAACAGAAGCTTCAATAAATATCTAGCAGAAGCAGTGAAGAGAGACACAAATACTCTCCTAGGGAAGTGCATCAACTCGCCCAAGCCTTGGAAGAGGTTATTTGCTAAATGTCTAAAAGAGTTAATGATCTTCCAGAAGGGAATAAAGATCAAACCCAGTGTCCTCCACAGCCCTAATGGCTCAGTACACTAAATCTTTTACTCTCCCCTAAGTGACTTCAGCCTCTTTCTTTGCCCTCCTGAAAGCAAAATCCTACTCCTTTATATTCAAAGGGGGAAAACTACTTTAAAATTGCATTAAAACCATATGCTGCCCAGGAAATTCAATGTTAGCAGGCAGTAAATTACACATTTAATCTGTTTGTTGTTCCTCAGTGTTGCTACAAACAGATTACAGTACCTGGTACCATTTAGTGGCTAGAAACCCAGTCCGTGCCATTTGGAAAACATGTGTTTTATTCATGGTGAATTTTAGTTCTGTCTTCCACTTGGCACCTGCAAGCTGGTGCTAGATCATTACAAATCATTATAGAAGTCTGAGCAATAAGCACTCCAGTGCAAATAATTTATATACTGCCCATCCTTCCATTTTGCAAGGCAAAATAAAAGATGTTTTATCAGCCTTCCCACTAAAGTTGTGTATATAAATAAGCCAGGTTATCTCCCTGTGAAAAACATTGTTTTTTATCTAACAGTTTTCCTCCTAGAGTAGCACAGAACTCCACTACTCTAAATTAGGACACTTTATCTTAAGGCTTCATAATCTTATGAGACCATAATTGGAAAGTTTATTAAAAAAAAAAAAAAGGCTCGGTATTTGGGTGTGTGTGTGTGTGAAGGGGGTGTCTGCTTTGTAAACCTGGCAGCTGAGATAGAAGGAGGGGGTGGGAAGGTTGCAGCAGAATTACGCCATCATGGCTAGCCAGACTCCGCTTGACAGAGCCGTTTAATATTTTGACAAGACAAAATATAAAGCAACATTTTATTCTGTAGAGACTTCACTAGACACAAGCATGGAAGTGCTTGTGATCAATAAAGTTTGCAGTGGAGAGTGATTTATTTACGGTGGGGTATTATGTAGAGAAAGAGCTGTGATATTTCCACAGGCTTTGACGGCATAATGGGCCCCACTCAATCCTTCTACGGAAGGGTTAGATTGTCATGGTTGCTCAGGCAGTATTCAAAACGTTATCTGATCAGCCTTAAAGACTTCAGAACGAGACGGATGATTAGTTACCCTAAACGATCCTCATCATGCAGAAATTGATGATTTAATATAGTCAATGACAGACGATTCCATTTGTACTAGATAAAGTGTCTGCGGTTTGTATCAATCATAATAGAGTTATTATTGAGCATAAAAGAAAAGCATGTTTAATATCATTAATTCCAGATATGTCGCTTTCCACATCTGGCATTCATCCATAGACCAGAAGCACTCCAGGCTATCGTGCCTCTATGCCGGCGACTCCAGTGTGTTTTGTAATTTCAAAATGTTTTTCAGCACCTCCAGCTAGGCGCAATAACAGTTTACAGATTACCTATGTCATCACATTTTGACAAACTTCTCAATCTGATGTGACCTTCATCTTTAGCCATCTGCTTGCCTTTGTTTCTGCTCTCTTTTTTTAGATAAGCCTCTGCAGCTTGACGCTGTAGTAGTCCGTTCCCTGCACTGTACTTTTAGGTCAGGGTTTCACCTGTGCAAATCTACTAACACAGACTGCAAGGTAAAGACGATGCCCTTGGTTCAGCTATCCAGGGGTCCGACCCACCCTCTCCCCCTTCAAATGCATTTGGATTCTATGGAGGGGAAAGCGTACTATCAGGAAAAGAAAAAAAGAAAACAGGGAAGCACTCATGAGGATTGGGGTGAAAAGAAGAGGGAGAGAGAACAGCCAGAACGTGTGAGGAGTTGGGAAAGTCAGGAAAAAGTGTAACTGATACAGTCATCTCACCGGAAAATCATAAAACAATGGGAGAGGAACATAAATAATGAAGGAAAAAGAAACTTTTGGGGGGTGGGTACACATTTTAACCACCTGAGGCAAATGTTGTTTTCATTGTTTTAAAACTCGACTATCCAAGCAACATCTTAAACTGCAGAAAGTGCTCAAGCCTCAGATATTAGGCACTAACTTTTATGGAGGAAAAAAAAATATGTCTTAGAAGAAAAATGCCTTAAATTAAATTATTCTTAGTCATGTGTGCTTCTACAGCATTTAGCTCACAAAGGCTCTGTGATTTGTTTTTACTATCTTTATACTCAGCAAGAAATAATTTGTAGACACTTTTTTACATGTTTACTGAACAAATATAGTAAATAAATATAGATATAGTGACATACACTGGTTATACAGTTGAAACTTATAGGCGAGAAAAGCAGACACAATTTCTTAACCTCCAAATGCATGCATCATAATGTAGGTTATTATTATGATAGAAATAAGATGTCACTTTTAAATAAACCAGCTAAAAAATAATAACATGTTGAAATGACTAACCTTGGTATTACAAACACAATCAAGATCTCCTCCATCGTCAGAGGCACTAGGTTTAAGTCTAATGGAAAGAGAGTGTGTAGTCACTTTTAGGTCTAATCAAATGAGGTGTAAACACTATTTGATTGCTCTAATTGTGTTTAGTGGGGTAAAGTAAAGAGATTTATATTTATATTTACATATCCCAGGGCCAGAGTGATTTTTCAGCTTTGGGTCTTACCCCTCATTAGATCCATTTAGTTACCATAGCTTCAACATAATGGGTTTCACTGGACACAGCCCTAGATTTTCATATAAGGTGCTTTTCAGATGATTTTAGGAGTGACTTACAAATCATGGGAAAAATGACATAACTCTACAATAATTTAAAATATTGGCAACACATAAGTGGTACAGGTATGCAAGAATCACTTGCTAGAGTAATCAAACCAGATTTATTAATACAAACTTAGGAATGTATTACCAGAGGTTATCTGTAACAAAACAACCTAAAGAATCATGGTTTTAGTACTCTACCTCCAGGTTTTCTCAACTATGTGACATCTACAAAGCTAATGTCAAGTTTACAAAGTTAGTCTTGGATGTCTGTCTCTCACAAAAGGTACGTTAGGAGTAATTTTTATTTTATTTTATTTTATTTTATTGTACTATTTTTTGAAATTACAATATAATTATATCATTTACACATTCCCCTTCTCCAACCATCCAATACACAGCCTTTCTCTCTCTCAGATTAATCACCACTATTTCAGTAATTTTCATAAATATATACAAACACTTTTATATATTTATATATGTATATATTTAAGAATTTATACATACATTCTTATATATTTTCTATATACATGTACCTTCTAAGTGTTACAAATACCTTTAAGTAGGAACATATATATTTATTTGTATATATCCAAACATGATATTATATAATATATAACATACCATGTTACATGTAAAAATATCAACTTATATAATATATGCTACAATATCACACATATATTGTAGTACGAATTCTGGTTGTTACTAAAAGAAACTCAGAGTCAGATATCTGGAAAAATTGGAATATCAGAGAGAGGAAACAGACCACAGTCAAATCTCCCCCAGCTATCCTCCAGCTTCCTCAGCCTTGCTTGCTCCTAGTCGCTTCTACTGGATAATCTCTCTCTCTATGGCTGCCTTAAGTACCTTCTTCACCCAGTTGTTTCATGTCCAGGTTAAAAGTGTGAGCTACTACTATTTGGTAGCTAGGCCTTGAACTCACAGAAACACAGAAAGGTCTCTGTTTCTAGAGTTGTGGGAATAAAGGCATAGGTCACCACTTCTGGTCTTTCTCTGTGCTGGCATTAAAAGCACGAGTCACCACTTTCTGACCTTCCTGGATTAACTGTGGGTGGATCTGTTCTCTGATATTTCAGATCTGTTTTATTAAATATATAACATACTACCACATCTTATATATCTTATATAATGTATAAGAAAATATATATTATTTTATCTATATGTATGTATGTTCCTATTTATATATAAAAGAATGCTGAGTCCTTGTAATGCTACTTGTATGCATTAATTTTTAAGGTTGACCACTTGGTACCGGATAACCAACTGAGGAGTTCCTTTCTGTGGAAGATCCTCAGCATTTCTTAGTTACCTGTAGTTCCTTTTCTAGGGTTGAGGCACCCTAAGATTTCCCTATTCTATGTTAGTATGTCAGGTAATCTCATCATTGTTCAGGTCATTTATTTAGCCATGTTGATAAGACTTCATGGGTGTAGCTTTTGACGTTTCTAGACACTATGCAATCTCACAGCAAATGTTCTGCTCTCCTGGTTCTTATAAATTTTATGCTTCTTCTGCTACCATCCCTTAGCCTTAGATACATGAGTTGTGTTGCAGATGTGTCATTTGGAGCTGGGGTTCCACTACACTTTCTGTTGAATTTAAATTGGTTGTTCATTTAGATCACAGTCTCCCATTGTTACAAGGAACTAGTTATTTGATGAGGAGTGAAGGCTATCATTGCCTGTGTATATAAAGATAAAAATTTAGGATACAGTTAGAAAGTATACTGGTTAATAAAGTGGCATTTGATTACTCCAAACTCTATTAACTTTGGGTAGTTGACTAGTTTTCTAGTATCAGGGATGATTTATGTCTTGTTGAGAAGACATTAAATCTAACTGTAGAGGTGCAGGTGTCGTTATTGTACTCTTAGGGATATCTTTCCATGCTGGCCTTGTGATTTATAGGTATTATATCTGGGAAAGACTATTGGTCGCTTCTCTCCTTTGGAAGTTTGCACAGTACCCTTTGGTACCATGAAATCTAGTCCTCAGGAAAGAAGCTTTCAGGTCAGATCTTTCATGGATCCTCCAGGTCCAGTATCTGAAGTGCATTGTCTTCAGCAATAAGGACTTACCTCTAGCTCTAGGAGACAACCAAGGTCAAAGGCAGTAGCTACAATAACAATAATATTGGGAAAGTCTCTTGGATAGCTCTTACCAAAAACTCAAATGGGGGGGAAGGGGTTGTCCTCATGCCTGGTGTTGGGATTTTTGTTAGATAATCTATCCCCTTTGTGAGGAATATTGTTATCCCAGATGGAAAATTTTGTTTACACAGATTTTATGTAGATAGACAATTATAGGATTCCTAATGGCTTTTCCAGACATTCTCACTGTTATTTTACTCTCCTCCTTTCTTTTATTGTGTTTATCTCCATAAACCCTAATTAACACCCCTCTTGTTTTTCCTTTACCCTCCCCATCATGTGTACTCTGCTCCTTCTACTCATCTCTCCCCACTCCCTATCCCATGGGCCTTTTTTTTCTCTCTCCTCCAGGTTATGTTGTATCTATCCTTGCTTGATTTTACAAACATGACTAGGAGATGGAGGAGGAAAGGACAGATATTTAGAGATACAAAAAATGTACAGTAATGTTTGTTGTATGCATTCTGATAGAATGACATCAACTTCAACACAACCTGGGACCTCAGCATGCTTATTATTTACAGCACAGTGAAGTAATAAGCTAGCCTTTTCAGGAGGTCTGTAGGTCATCAGTCTCAGGCTATAAGCATGTGGGGGGAAGAAGCTGCTGCTGCTAACTTTTGCACACACTGGTAAATCATTCAAAAACACTCATATTTGCATAGAGATCCAACATTTGCACTTGGATCAGAGAAAAGCTTTGTCTTTCCTCCAAGTATTATCTTAAGGGAAACTCTGCTAAATTCTCATAGATCTGGAACATTGGTCTTGGACATGGCTCTGCCCATACTAAAAATAACATTCACTGAGTGCTTTCTCTGCTCCCTACAAGGTTATATACTCACACCTGAAGATTTGAAGCTAGGAATTACAGATAAGAGAGAACATGCAGCCTTTGCCTTTCTGGGTCTGGGTTATCTTGTTCAGCATAATCTTCTCTAGGTCAGCAGATTTTCTTGTAATATTTATTATTTCAATTATCTTTATAGATTAATAGTATTCCATAGTATACATGCACCACATTCTCATTGTCCATTCATTAGTTGAAGAACATTTACGTTATTTCCTTTCCAGCTGTTGTGAATAGAGTGGCAATGAACAAAGCTGAGCAGGTGTCTCTGGGATAGTGTGTCCAGACCTTGAGCATATGCCATAATAATAAAAACAAAAGAGCACTGGCACAAAAACAGACACATAGAACACTGTAACAAAATTGCATATCCAACCATGACTATAATGTATCTATAGATAAAAAAAATATACTCTAGTGAAAAGGCACCATCTTCATTAAATGATGCTGGAAATATCATATGTTCATGTGCAGAAGAACATCTATCTACTTACTGCCTTAGACATAAACTGACTCTAGATAGATCAAGTCCTAAATATAAACACTGAAACTGTTAGAAAATAACATAGGCAGTGCCACATATGATTTAAGTGTAGAAAGAATTTTCTGAATAGGGCTCCATTTGCCAGCTATGTGGAACCTCAGAAAACTAAAAATTTCTGCACAACCAAAAAAAAATTATTGGATGAAGAGGAATCTCATCAACTGTGATATGTCAGTTATATGTCTGACATAAGATTCATATCTAGAATATATGAATAATTCAAAAAACAGAGACTGAAACACAAATGACCCATTCAAAAAATGGGCCTAGTACCTAAACATAGAATTCTCAAAAGAAAACAATTAAATAGATGAGAAATAGCTCAAAACATGTTCATTATCCATGGCAATTGGGGAAATGAAAATCAAAGCAGCCTTGAGATTTTTCTATTACTCAATCAGAATAGCCAAGATCAGCAAAGACAACCTCAACAAGTGCTAGACAGGGTGTAAGAAACAGGGAGCCTTCAGGTACTGTTGAGGTTACAAATGCATTTAGCCGCTCTGACAGTCGGTGTGGAGAACCTTCAGAATCTATAAGCAATTCTACTCTATGATCCAGAAATCTCACTTCTAGGAAGAATGTTTTACTAAAGCAACAAAAGGGCAAAAACAAAGACATCTCATAAACGACAAACTCGACACCCAGAACAGAAGAGTTTTATAAGGTTGGTCTAATGGTAGAAACAGAATAAGGTCCATGTTCTCTCAATTGCTTGTCTTGGCCTTTTTTTTTTTACATGAAATAATATAGCAATTATGTTTTGATAACCAAGGCATACCTAAATAACACCGTCTAATAACATGAGTATAAAATGACGTACTCTTCTTACATGAAAATTGATTCGTTTCTCAAAATCAAGCATTCTTAGATATCTTTCAATTCCTTAAAAATAACTAATGAAAAATGTATACAAAAACATTTCAATTTTGTTAACAATAGTTTTTCACTACTTACAGATTTGTAAGCTAAAGATAATAAGAAACTATGTCAGTAAGACATCCATAATTTGACATTTTGGTTCTTAATGTAAAAACTGATTCAACTTTAAGCATCAACATCATATTATTAAAAAGTTAAAAATAATAAATATAGAGCTCTGTTCTAAATGTAACTTGCTTAGATTTTAAACTGCTTTTTAATAAACAAATACAAATATAGCAGACATGATAAACAAAATACCCCTGTTGTTTAAAATACTCCCATTTTATTGATGATTTGTTCTTAACAGCAGAATAAATGTTGGAAAAAATGTCAATCACTTTTTGACATCCAAAATACTTGTGCCAGACACATACAGGACAGGTTCACAAAGCAAGTGACCATACTATAACCTAATGCCCAAATCAAATGCTTCCTGAATCACAGTCTAAAAAGGAGACAGTTTCAGTTTTAAGTTCAATATAGATTTCACTTTGGTCACTAATAATTTGTGTCCTCAGTATATATGCTTTAAATTAACAAGCCATTTTGCCCGAACAAAAAAAAAAAATCATTGTGCTGACAATTACTATTAAGATTTGATTTTTTACTATGGGACTATAGATTTATAAGTAAGAATAAATGGAAGCTATATGGTAACAGGAAGGCTATGGTTCTCTATTTCAGTTCACAAATCTAAAAGGTTAACTACATCCATCATGAACTTGGTCAGCTGGCAGAGAAACTTAACTTACAACAAAAATTATGTATGCAGTCATTCTGATGTATATGCAAGAAGTTGTAAAAGGTTTCCCAGTAAATTTACCAATTCAGAACAATCGTTAAAAAATAGCAAATAATGATTCAAATGAAAACACTAAAAAGTGCTGGTTTAAATAATTTCTTTCTCCTATCTTAAAGAAAGGGTAGTATTTGATTTTGTGTGGGACTGCAGGAGAAGGAGGGGGAAACACAGATTATGAAGGTTGTGTGTACATATTTATACTTGCAAAGGCCAAAGCAGAATGTCCTCTGTTGTTCTTCCTATACTTTTAGAGACGCATCAAACTGCACCGGAAGTACTTGGGCCAGTGTGCTTATAGGAGCTGCCCATTTCTGCCTCCCAGTTCTGAGGTTAGAGGTATGTGCAGCTTTTCTGTGGGTACTTGGCATTGGAACTCAGATCCTCCCACTTACTGAGCAAATTATTTTTTTAAAACAATAGATCTCCTTCCTAAGGATGATGCCATAATCTGTCTTATTATAGTTACAAGTCAGAAGAGGCTTCTTATGTTACATAATTTTATGACTAAGGAATAATTATTAAAAGTGTTATTATTTTATCAATATAATTGTTATAGAGAGATTCAAGGTATGAGGATTTTTCATGTTTTGATTCCGTTTTCCTCTTGACTTCTGTATAATTCTTTGGAATTGCCTGAACATTCTTTACTATTCCTGCTTTAATTTACAAATAATGTGTTTTCTTCTAATACTAACCTAAAATAAACCATGAACTGTTGCTTGGGTGGTTTGGTGTATTCATCTTGTCTACTTTGTGAATTTTCAAAACACTAGTCTGTGATTCTTCATCTATAAACATTTTAAGCAGCTGTGTTCTGTGGCAGAAAAATTATACATATAACATATGTCAGCCACTTGTAAGCAATGTGGGTAGAGTAAATGAGGGTGGGCATGTAACATACAGGATGTCTGAGTCCTAGTTCAGGCTGTTTAACATGCCAGCTGTATAGTATTGGTTAATAAAGTTCTTTGGAACTCCCTAGTCTTAAAGGAAAGTATTTATCTCAGGATACCACAAATATTATATAAATAAATTCATATAAAACACTTAAGCCACAGCTAGGAGGAGAGATCAGAATGCAAAGTGCTTGCTTCTCCATTATAAAGGACTGAGTTTGGATAACCAGAAAGCACCTAAAATCTACTTTTATGGTGCATTTCTTGTTACCCCAGAACAGAGCAGAGGGGAGTCTAAGCCAGGAAGATTCCAGATACTCAGTTCTTGTTGATCAGCCAGTCTAGCCAAGATGGTGAGTATCAGGTTCAATGAGAGACTCATCTTTATTAAAAAAAAAAAAAGAAAGAAAGAAAGAAAGAAAGAGAAAAAAAAGGAAAAAAAAGGTGGTGAGTAATAGAGAAAGACACTCCTCATCCATCTCTAAACTCCACATATGCACACATTTACATCTACACATGCACTACATTCATACATTCACACAAAAACAAGAAAATATATGACAACCAGTGATTGGCATAAAATTTTATATACTAAAAGCATTAGAAGATTTTTTTTCAGTCATTCTGGTTTGTTGGTAAAGTCTTCATTTCTTCAATAGAAAGTCACATCATACTAAGCTTTATATTCTATTTTATTATATTCTATTTTATTGCATATATTTATCTTTACATAAGTGTGTATGGAGGTCAGAGGACAATTTTCAGGAGTCAGTATTCTCCTCCTCGTTTGTGTGCCTCAGGGATCAATCTTTGGTCCCCAGGCTTAGTGGCAAGTCCCTCTCCCCACTAAGTCAACTCACTGGCTCTGTACTCTAGAAGTATATTTTCTAAATTTATCAGGTGGGAAGAAATAAGATAAGCTGGGATTGATAGAGTTGACTTGACTTATGACTAAATCCCTAAAGTCATTAATTTAATATATAAATCTCTACTAATAATATTTAAAGATAAAACAAGAAATGAACCAAGTATGACAAATGGAGTATTTAAGTCATAAATAATGCATATGAGTGATAATATAGACCTGGGGGGACATATACTGCATGATGTGGGTGAGGAAACTGAAGAAAAGGCTTAAAATACATTTAAAATGTTTAAAATACTTTCTTTCACAAAGTGATTCCAGAAAGTAAATAAATGGCTTTGGAAAACTTAGGCAAAGCTTCCCAATATCAAGTAGAAACCAAGTTCAAAGAAGCCACCAACCTGTTTAGAAACAGAATTCCCTCCTCCTAAACCTTGTTAACTGATACATTAAACACACATACATACACACACCACATATACTTTTTAGTTGTTCTAAATCGTCATGTAAATGTCATTATCAATAGCTTGAAAATCATATGACTCAGAGATATCAGTAAGTGTATAACACTGTCAATAACAAATGTAATAAATATTCTTGGAATAATCATAATATCTGGAACCTTACAAGTTATTAGAATAATCCATGTGTATAATTGAAACTCTAGCTTGGAGCTGGTGGCTGCGAGGATAATCGTTCGCTTGTTGCTTTAACTTTTCCAAGGTCAGCTGTCCAGTGGCCCATGGTCATAGATAATTCTGCTCCTGTAAATTTGTATCCTGTCACCAGTCTATCAGGTGAAAAGAAAAATGAGCCAACCGTCAGCACCCAGGGGTTGTTGAAGTGGCAGAAGGTTCAGTTCCTTTAGAACAATGGCTTTAGCTTGACATGGTGTGATTGTAAGGTAAAATATTGTATTACCTAAAAGCATTTGTCCACAACTTGAAATGAAATTGTGTACCCATTCCTCAAAAAGAATGGTGACTATAGAATTTTATCAAAAATGTGCTGAGTCATCACTGTCTTCCAAATTTGTTTTACAATTATCTTTGTTCTGTCTCACAAGAGATGTTATAAGCTATTCTCTGTCAGCTTTTTCACCTTTCTATTCATACTTACATACATGCCAAAATAATGCTCTACATTTGGCATCCTGTAGTCTTAGGTGCTACTGAATCTGCATGTGTTTAAAGAAGTTTCGCATTCTTTACACTAAATGGCAATACTAAATTGTCAGGAGATGGTCTATGTAGTCCTTTAGTAAGACTAAAGTCCCACTAATTGCTAATTGCAAAAGAAATTTATACATGTTGATGTTCTGGTTGGGGTTACTATGCTGTGGTAAAATTACATGACTAAAAGCAATTTGTTGGGCTATGGAGGAAAAGTAGTTTAGCTTACAGTTCCACATGATAGTACATTATTGAAAAAAAGTCTGGGCAGGAACTCAAAGTGGTTACCTGGAGGCATGAACTGAAGCAGAAACCAAGAAGTGGTACTGCTTTCTGGATTATTATTCAAGGTTTGTTCAGTCCATTTTTCTTATAGCACAGAGGACCACTAGCAGGGGTACCACTACCCACAGTGATCTAGCCTCTTCCATATTAATCAGCAATAAAATGCCCCATGAGCCAATCTGGTGGGAGCATATGTTCAATATGTCTCTAGCCTGTGTCAAGTTGACATAAAAACTAGACAGTACATTAAATATATGTACAATATAGATGTTAAGAAGACATCTGAACAATGGCTGAATGTTGAGTAGGGTGAAGCAGAAGAGAAAGAGGAAATATTCTATGAGTAGCAGGGAAAAGTGTAGTCATGACTAAATAACCAGAGATTGATAGTATGAATCTTTCTCAGCCCTCTTGTCAAGTAAACATGCCAAAAAATGCAAAGATTGAAGTGACTTCAGCAATTCACAGTCCCAGACGGCTCCTCAAATCTTTCAGTCTTTGGCACTGCCATGTTCTATGATAGAAGTCTATGTGCATGACAAAATTGTCACTGATTATAGATACTCTGAGGCACAGTATTAGCAAGTATAATGTCAAATTTAATATATATACATATATCTGGAAAATAAATTTGGAACTCCAAATATCAGGCAAAGAAGAATATTCTTTTTAATTAGCTTGTTTCTCTTGACTAACAAAGCATATCTGTACATTCATTTGTGGTGAAATGAGTTATATTTTTGCTATCTCTAACCTTGCACCAACTCATGACTCTCTTACTAACTGATAGATCCAGATATGCTCTGCACTGGGGCACCTGAAAGAGTTCAGGTAATTTCATTTGACACTCATTTTTACCTAGTAATATCTCCCCGCCCACTCACCTCCTTTCCTCAGCACATTTCCCTATCTGTGCTTTGCTGATTTCCTGAGCAGAGAACTCAGACACTTCCTGTTTATTTCTCCAGCTGTAACTAATATGTTAGTTTGGGACTTGAAAAAAAAAAAAGCTTATCTGTAGTTTTAATTATTAGTCCCAGCACTTAGGTATGCTTTATATCTTGCTTTCAAGTTTTTCTTAAAAAAAAAAAAAAAAAAAAAAAAAAAAAAAAAAAAAAAAAAAAAAAAAAAAAGTTTAGACTAGATGTTTTAAAAGGAAAAAAAAATGGTCCATTTCCCATAGTTCTGGTAAGAAAAAGATATCTGGTGGAGTAGTGTGGTCAGGGTCTGGTGAAAGCCTAATCCAACTTATACAATAACAGCATCTCATTATGTTACACACTGCATGGAAATATCAAAACAGCTCTATTAACTCTCTTCAGGGGAGCACTGATATCACTCATATGGGCACCTTTCCATGACCTAATTGCCTCCTAATTCCTATCTCTCAGGCCTTATCTCCAAATATTCTCCAGACTGACATTTAGATATAAACTTCATAAATCTGTACGAAAACAAACATTAAACTATAAGCCATATCACAGCATTTATAAACAATGTTATTCAATCAATTAATAACTAAATGGTGAATCCCAGTCCTTTGGAAGATTAGCAGTACTTCTAACTGATGAATCATCTCTCAACATATACAATGTATTTTGATCACAGCCCTTTCTTTCTCCCCTTAACCTCCTCCTAGGATACTCCCTACATCTCCCTTCAAAACTCATGTCTTTTTGTTTTTAATAATTATTTGCCTGCAGTTTTAAGCCACTGAATTCAGTTACTGCTACCCATATACAAAGAGACACTGTGTAACCCTCTGGGGTAAGAGAAACCCACCACTGTCTACACTCCTGAGGAAAAGTAACTGTCACTTTTCAGCAGCTATCACGGGATGGGACCTCTGGAATTCCTCCCATGTCCATGCCAAAAACTGTCATTGACTTGCTCTTGTCTTAGGTAAGCATAGCTTCTGTGAGTTCTTGTGCACAGTGACCATGTCATGGTCAGACGGCAACACTTCACCGTACTCCCTCCACATCCCCTGACTCTTCCATGCTTTCCTTTCCTCTTCTAAATTGTTCCCTGAGACTTTCTGAGGACATAGGGGTATCAACCTATGTCTGATCACCCTGAGTCACTTATTCACAGCATTTTGAACAGTAATGGGACTCTGAATTAACCACTGTCCTGCTCAATAAGAAGCGTTCATACCAAGTTTGGGAGAGCTTCCTGTTCAGCTCAAAACTGATTTCTGTGTGTCTTGCAAACTATGTGGTGTCTTCATCAACAGGGTCTTACTGTCTGATTAGACAACCAATAACAATGACGATAGAGTGTACTGCTTGGGGTACCACTGGGCCTCTCCATCCAAAAACTTGGAGAGAGGAAACCACCACTCAGCATTGAGATCTTCTAATGAGTGTTTCCGGAAGAAGTTGTTTGCTCATGTGGAAGACTTCTTTTCAAACTTCTCTTACTTAAAATAATTATATATTTTTAATTCTCTTAGAAACTAGTGGGGTTTCCTATAGCTTAATTAGACATCTTTAATTTTGGCTAACTCACTCTTCACCCCCTTTTCCCTCATTCCTATCATTAAGTCTGCTTAGAACCTTAGCTCCCTGTGCTTGCACCTCTCCTCATACATTATATCTGTCTTCTTCATTTTTTTCCCCCCGCGATTGAAAGTTGACAGATTTCTGGCTAGGTTCTTCATGGATACTTCATTTGGTAAGGCCTTCCCCTTCCTCTTTATCCCTAGATCCTCATCACTTCAGCCTCTGTTAAACTCGTCTGCCTCCAATATCACCCATCTCCACTTTTATTTCACCTATATTTTACTATCCATTCGATAAATTCACTCTCTTCACCAATGGCCCATTTCTAGTTGACTAGTTTCCATGCACACTTCCTGTTAAACATAACCCAAAAGATGTAGGGGATTCTGTTGTTTCATGGTAAATAATTGTCCTACCCACTGGTTTAATAAAAAGCGCTGACTGGCCAAAGGCAAGCAGGAAATGTGGGCAGGGCTACCAGACTAAGAAAACTCTTGAGAACAGGAAGCACAAGGCAGAATGCCAGAGAGAAGCCCGAAGAAGCAGAGGACAATTATGCTGCTCTAAGAAAAGGTTCCCAGCCACATGGCTGAACAAGACATGGGTTAGATGAAGGGTAGAGAGCTAGCAAGTGATATGTCTGAGCCTTGGGTCAATCAGCCTAAAACTATTGAAAGCATCTGTGTGTCTCTGTGGGACTACGGGTTTGCGAGTTTGTGGGTCTGCAGGTGTGCGGGTCAGTGGGCCTAAACCTTGAGGTTAGGCCGGAAAGTCCGGGCCAGAAACTTCATACTACAAAAAGACTTAAGGATATGATGCTTATATGTGAAAGAACATGTACAATATGTCTGTAGGGGTCAGAGTGACAGCCCTCAATGTGTTTTCCCAACTTTATTCACTTACCTACATGATTCCTGAGGCCATTTTTATAGCTGAATAATGTCCCTTGTATATATGTGCCACCATTCATTATTAGTTTGACATCTAGGTGGATACCATTTCCTAGCATTTATGAAGGGTAGAATTTTATAACCTTCCCTCATCAGCCACTCTTTATGGCATGTGGTCTTACTGAAGGACTCAACCTGTATAGAGATTGTGTCTGTGAGATCACCCAATGTAAAGGTTTCTACTGTGGTGTTATCACCAAAACATTAAAAAAAAAAAAAAAGTCTCTTTAAAACTCTCCTGTCTTTGAAAAACAAGTTGAATAATGTCTTTACTCTGAGAGGAAAGAATCAGGGCACAGTCACATCGAATTCAAACCTATGCCTCTTTCTATGGTCCCCTTCAATCCTGCAGTTTGCAACACAAGCATGATTACATCTGCATCAGTGGTCTCTCCCTGTGCCAGCTCAGCTGATTTTCATGAACATTTCATACCTTCAAAACCATTATATGGGAGATGCTTATGTATCAATAAGCTTAGTTGCCTTTATACGATTCTGATTTGGCATTCTTGGACCATGGTTCCTATGTGCTGACCTGAAGGAAATATTCCCAGAAGACTTAATGTCAATGATGTTGGACCCCTTAATCACTGTTAATTTATCAGCTTTAGCTAACCAGCATTGACCATCCCAGCAAAGCAAAGATTTTACTTCTGTGGTGCTAGTCTCTTGGTAATTACAGCTGATTCTTCAAATCAAGCTGACCAGACTCCACATATTCTTAATTCGAAATATCACACAAATGGCAATAAGAACCCTTGTTTCCCTCTGAAACTTCACAAGCCAGTTAGCCATCATCTGCATCTTTTTCAGCATTCCTATCCAGCTCTCACAGCAGCTCATTAAACTCTGAGTACTCAGTGGGCATTCCTGCCAAACATTCCAAAGTCATTCCACCATCCTCCCCAAAATATAGTCATTTCTGTCACAGCAATATCTCATGAACTTGTGCCAACTTCTATCTTTGTTTTTTTTCTATTGCTGTAATTAAAAATACAACCAAAAGCAACCTTTAAAAGAAAGAGTTTATATAGAATACATCCTGTCATCAGGTGAAGCCAAGGCAGAAATTCACAGAAGGAACTTGGGGGCCAAATCTGAAACAGAGGTCATGGAGGAATTCTGCTTACTGCCCTGATTTTTATGGCTTGCTTGATATGATATGCTTTCTGGAACAACCCAGGACCACCTTTCCAGTGGTGGCACCACTCACAATAGCCTAAGCCATCCACTGATCAAGACATGCCTACAGAGAAACCTTACAGGGGTATTTTCTCAATTAAGGTTTCCACTTTAGGTAATGCCTAAGTCTGTGTCAAGTTGACAAAATCCAGCTAACATATAGTTCTTAATAATTCATTTTTCCCACATACTAGTGTTAGGTTCAAATGAACTACCAATTCTTTGAAGTTGAGGACAATCTTATTATTGCTTGTCCATTTCAATCTGGGATATATTTGAGCACATACTTTATCTATAAGCACCTACTGAAAATACACACTGTTATCTAAAAGGAACTAGGACCACCATTAGGGATAGAGAAACAGACTATCCACATAGGTTTCATGAGAGATAAAGGGGAGATAATTACATAACGTGACAGAATTTAAATCCTGTTGATCATAGGAGTCTAGAGTGTTTGCTCAGAAAAACTGCTCGGCAAAAATTGCGTCCACATGTCAAGGGACACAGCCTGCTTATGTTGACCGTTCCAAGATTATACTGAAGCAATAGTATTCATAATTCAAGTCTGTGCTGCCTTTAACATACAGTGTATGTTTGTGGAGTGACTGGATTCAGTGAGGAGCTGAAGAACAAGGAACCCCTTTGTGCTACTCAGCATGAGTCTGTCTTCCAGAGCACAAAGCAGGGTGCTTAAGGGAGGAAAAGGGATTTTGAAGTATAAATGAAAGATCTGATACAGACACAGGCCTGGGGTATAAATATAGTTTGGGGTATGGCAAATGTAACATATTTATAGGATATTCAGATAGGAAGAGAAATTGCAAGTTTGAAGTTGATGGGAGAAAGGTTTATAATTACCAGATGGATTCAGACTCTATCAAAGTATGGGAAGGTAAAACTATGAGGAGATAAAAATGGCAAATGAGGAGGAAGTAGAAAAAGAGCAAAAAAAAAAAAAAAAAAAAAAAAAACCAATTCTACTGCCGTTCAACATTTATCATGGGATCAAGTACACAGAGGCCACAAATGACACATAAGATAGTAAAAAGTAAGAGATGTGAGTATAAGAGTAATGTTTCAAAGTATATTGAAGAGAAATGTTTATGTGCACTAGAGGGTTCAAACTAAGTAAATGCTGAAAATGTGATTCTTTGAGTTGTTATGAGAATGTCACTAGAAATGTCAATGAATGAGATAGAGAAGTGGGGTTGTGAGCCTACTGAATCCAAGGAAATCCGTGCAAGCACTGCTGCATCTTAATGTTCCTCGGGAAGAGACTGAAGCTAATGTTTCTCTGCAAAGTAAAGCCCCAAAACAGCAACAAGCAGAGGAATAAGGGGCATAAGGCAGGCATGAGACTGGGAGTGCTTTACAGGTAGGTGAGAAAGCACAGTCAGCTTCTTGGTGTCTAAACAGATGACACAAAACTGCCTAAGTGGTGTAGCACTCTAAAATGTGGGAAAGAAAAATGACTTTAATCTTCTGGGTGCCTAATTGTCCCATCCTATACCTCCTCTAGCTATTGTCCAATATTACCATGCATAATACAAATTTATTCTTCTCATCCCCAACCACACAGTCTTTCAGAGCAACTACTACAGCAGCATCCCTCAACTCAGTCCTGAGGGATAGAAAAAGTTAAAGCTATTTGGAAGACTTTGTGGAATGGTCATGACATCTTTCTGAGTCCTGTGTGAATAATATCACGTCATTCCAAAGCCTTTTCCTCTTATCCACAAAAGCTACCAGCTGATTCTAGAGCAATGAATGTGGAGGCTGTCCAGAGAGCAAGCAGTAATTTTAAGGAGAGGCGGGAGATAACTAAATCTGAATTCTGTAAATGATGTAACATCAGAAGAAAGTAAGTCTCAAGGGTTCCATCCAGAAAAGTGAGAATGAGAAAATGGACATTAGCAGAGGTGTCACTGGATAAAGCTTAGTACATATTTGTGGATAATAGTGCATGCGTATAGAATATTTAAATGAACCTTTCTGAACCGCAGTGCTCATGTTTATAAAGTATAAATATATAGACTTCATAGGGTTTTATGAATTGCTATATAAATTCTCTGTGATGTTCCCATCATGTACTAGTTACCTTCAAATATTTGATAATAAAAAAGTAGGTTTTTTGATAAAAATTGATATACATTCATTTTTCTCTGTTTGTGTAAGTCAGAAAATGACTTGTGTAAGTCATCTCTTTCTACCATCTAGGATTGCAGAGATCAAACTCAGACATTAGTACTGACTAAGTTTTCTACCCATCAAGATATACCTAGTATTCAAGTGAGTATTCAATAATTTCATAGACATTTAAATATCATTTTATACTGAATATGAGTAAATTATAGAAATAAAAATGAAAATCTGTGGTGATAAAGAAATATTGTATGACCAAGAAAGACAGCACAGTTTTCTAATTCCAACTCAGAAGGCTGTGGTGACAGGATCACCAGAGGTGATCAGATCAGGTGGCAGTGGAGCACTCTGACTGCCCAGGGACCTTCCCTTGCTGGGCTGAGTTGTTACATTCTCTAAGTAGAGCAACAAGCCGCAGAAAAGGGAAGCCTTTGGCTGGCCACTCTAACAACTTGCTTGGGGAGGCCCTCTCTTGCCTGAGCCAAGCTGTTAAGTCTGGGGAAGCCTTTCCCTGAAGCAGGGCTGTAAGCTGCTGCCTAAACTTAGTATGGCCTGTGGTGTTCATTGGCTCCCTACTACCTGCATACTTTCCATCGAGCTGTAACACTCAGTATTCACTGGCTCCCAAATGCCTGAATACTTTTCCATTTGAGCTACAGTGCTCAGTTATGTCTGTTCTCCTGACTTCCAGGATCTCTTTCCATCTGAGCTGCACTGGGCTACACAAATACCTACAATGGGGCTAGTTCTACAAGATCTGGCAAGAATGTACCAAGTACCAAGAATTGGTTACTGTATGCAGCTTTTGTTGGAACCTCTGTGCTCTCATATCTAGCAGCCTAGTATTCTCCAATGTACTATTTTTCAGCACTCAGTTTCCCTTCATAATTGGAACTTGCCCCTATCCTTCAGCCCAAGTTTTTGTTTCTGAGCCTGCATTTTGTCAGTAAAAGGAAGGCTGGACTTCATCCTTTTACATAATAGTCTGATTTTCCACTCCTAGTGATGGACAACACCAAAAGGTAACACTCCCCCAATTTGATCCAATATAACTGTTAACCTAATTTTGTTCCAGCTGGATAACAGACAACACAAGTAGGCATCATCCCAGGGTCCACCAGTTTCTTTGGAAACAACAGTGGATGGTTGGCTGCCTCTTACAAAGACTCGAGCTAAAATTGGATCATTTCAGCCAGCCTGTGATCTTGTAGCTTCTACCTCTGTCCTTTTCTTTACCACTGCACTATTTTTGTAATAGAAATACCAACACATCAGACAATCAAGCCTAGAGTCTGCCCACTTAGACCATGATGCTTTCTGCTGATATCAAAGGCAATGTGAAATTGTTAATTACATTGGCTTGTTCTCACATATTTTCCTAGAGACATAAAGTGACCCTGATTCTAATAGACAAATTATATGAAATTATGCACTAGTTCCAACGTCTACAGCTTTCATCACCTCATGATTCTCCCTTTGTAATACGAAGCTGAACATTCCCAAGACCTGGTCCTTGCAGTGGATAGCTTTCTGACCTGAACAATTCAATATATTGGAAAGTAAAATGGTTTTCCAGTCAGCCATGAGTTCAAATTCTATCCGTGAAAATTACTCCGATCACTTCAGACAAGTTACTCAATCTCTCCTGGCCACCACTTCTTTGCTACTAAGAATGAGGTTGATAATACTTGCCACAGAGGTCATTTGAGAAATAAATGAGATAACAGATCAAAACCATTCAGACTCCTATCTTGCACTAAAAAAAAAAAAAAAAAAAAAAAAAAAGATAATTCCTCCCCCTCTATAGTTTCCCCTGGTAAAATGAACTAAGGATCAAACAGACTTCAGAATCAATCACAATCAGTTCTATTCCTGAAGATATCCTACAATTTTAATAAGCCACACCAATATCAGAAATATGACTGTGAAAGCATAATTGCCTGTATTTTTCTTCTTGCATCAACTAAGAAAATTCAAACAATTTCATAAATTAGAAGCATTTACAGACTTTAAAAAAAAGAAGTTTACATATTTATTTACATTTTACTGCCTCTGGTCATTTTGAGTGTGCAATCAGCTTTATTGTTGTAGCCCAGTTTGCAGCTGCAAGATCTAGGTATATAGGAAGGAAGGCACCTTTGAAAGTGATGGGGGTTGTATTTGCTTTCCTGAAATGTGGTTATGTTCGAAAAAATTCAACCAATGTCCTAAAATTTGATCTTTTCTGCTTAGGGTACATCTACATGTTAGAAGAACTTTTGAGATTATAAGGAGTAAAGTCATGTATTTCTTTGAACAATCCCTGAAAAAAATACTGTATCTTGCACCAGAAAAGCACTTGAGACCACATTTCTTTGTACATCAAGACAGATGGCAAAACATGGCTGTTTCAGTCACTGCCTCTGAAGCTTCTTCTTTGAGTCTGTGTCCTTGTCCAGGGGGTCACTTCTGTGCCTTCATTTCCTGGTTTTTGTATCATCTCTGTCCACCAATCTGTTTTAAGTGATAGTCCTACATTCTTCAATACATCACCTTTTGGAGGTTCATCTTGTGTCCTCTTAGAATCTATAACATGTATTTAGATAGTTTCCAAGAAAACTACTTTATACATATATGACAAATTAACTCAAAATGAATCAATAATCCCAATAGTTGAATTAAATGCAGAAAGCTGTAGCATTAAACCTTCATATCTTTGGATTTGCAGTGAAGTCTTGGATATAACAACTAAGAATTGAACAACCACAGCAATAGAAGACAACTTGAAATTCCTCAAAATTAGAAATTTTTGTCCAACATAGTACTACCAAGAAAGCGAAAAAGAAAACCCAGATGAAATGTTGGTAAACTGTGTGAGTGATAATACTTCTAAAATGTGACAGGAAAAACTAACAATGAAATCTAAAAGTGAGTGAAAGATGTGTTCATCAGCATTTCTCCAAAGAAGACATAAAAATGGCTTCGTCATCACTTTAAAACAACCTCAATATTTTTAGAAAAATCAAGGCTATAATGAGCCACAATTTCAGAGTTACTAGAACAAAATTAAACAGAAGTATGGCTGGTGAAGAAATAGAAAATTTGGAAGGCTCGTACACTGATTACAGAAATATTAAAAATATAGCTCTTTAAAAAACAGTTTGATAGTCCCTCAGAAAACTATAGGTATTGTGATCATTTCTGTTTATAATCCTAAAATATTGAAAACGAAAGCTTGAACGGTGTCTCATATGTTTGTGTGTACAACAGCTCAGGGCTGTGCTTACCAGGAAGGAAAGTATACATCCATAAAATGAAATGCCAATGCAGGTTTAATGTGGATAAATACACTATGCTAAACTTATAAGCCAAAAATACCAGTACTGTCTAGTTCTACTTATATGACCTGTGTAGAACACATAGAGAAAAACAGATTCAAGAAAAGGGGGGTTCAGGTACGTTACCTTTTCAGGAGCAGGGTTGTTATCTAGGGCACTGAAGGTATTTAAGAAATGTCTGTTATGTAGTGGTGAATAATATGTACACTAAAGACATTATTAGAATAGCAAATTTTGTTAGACATTATTACCCTTAAAAACCCAAGATGAATTTAGAAGAATAAACACACAGATACACAATTATAGCTGAAGCCTTTAGCACTCATGAACAATTTGAACTTGTTAACATCCCTACAACACTCTAACAAAAAGTAGATAACAGACTATACTCTGAGTCGTGAAGTAAATCATAACAACTTAAAATTTTGAAATAATATAAACTTTATCTTGGATCATGAAATGATTAAGCCAGAAATCATTAGCAGCAAAGAAAGATACCTAGAAATTCCCAAGATATCTGAAAATTATTTAGTGTACTTCTAAATTGCAGATGGGTCAAGAGAAGTCATGAGAGATGTTTAAAAAAATAGTTTTGTTGAATGAAAATTAAATCACCAGAAGATCACACTTGGAGGGTTATTTCTAATGTGAGGCTTAGGAGGGAAATATATATCATTAAATACTGAGAAGAGGGGTCTCAGATCAGTCAGCCGAGCTTTCACTTGCTAAAGTTTAGAAAGGGAGACCATATTAAGCTACAACCAAGTTTTTAAAAAGGTAAGAGAAACAACATATACGGCTGCAGAAAACAGTGTGGTGCGGTATATAGTTACGATACTAAGAGGAAAACCAAAGATGGCTTCAGACTCAAGTCCCAGATCAAGTCTCTGGGTCAGAGACTCTGGAGATTATGAATGTTGTTCTCTCACTCTGTGCCCTCTGTGGCCAGTTCTGTGTCCTGCTTTCCACCCATACAGCAGTGCTAAGAAGTGTTTTGATGAAGTGTGATTGGTCCCCTGAAGTACACAATCTTTATACAGTGCAGAAGAAACATAAGCCAAAGAAATGTCCTTATCAACCCCCAGCTATATGCTCTCCGATCAGGTTTCTGGGGTTTGTGCCTTTATGTTAGAATATCAGTATCTAGACATGAAGTTACTAGTGTGAGTTATTGCAAACTGGAAGGGTTTTGTATTGAATCAGGTGCATTGTACTTCCTAGCCACTTATAAAACCTTTTAAAGTATGGGTTCTATAATACATATAAGGAACTGTCTTAAACATAGTGATAGAATTTTCAAATTATATGACCCTTCTACTAGTTAGTTATAACTGGTACCTATTCATATTACTTTACAAATGTTAGTACCTAGGTACCTAGTTTTAGAAACACACACACACTCACACTGAATAATAACAACTTTTCTTAAGTTCTTACACAAAATTTGAACATCGCAAAAAATACTTTTGTGGGTTTGGTTGCTATGTATGCTTACCAATTTTTAAATCAAGTGTTCTTCCTCACTTCTACTCACCTTTGTCCCCTTCATCTCTTCTGATTTTGGAAGAGGATGCTGATCAAGTGTGAGAGTTTTTCTTTGTGGTGACTAAGTTCATAAGGCAACCTTCAGCTTCTGTGAGAGAAGATAGTGTTCTCCTGTGTTTTCTATGGACTTCTAAAATCTATTTTACATATTGCATATCACTTTCAGGAATATAATTCACTTTAATTAATTTCTGAGTATAAATATTATCAGATTTCTAATTTCCGTATTAGTGTTCTATTTTTATAAATTGATACTCACTAGTTATACTTCATCTTGTGTACAGTCTGTCTTCCTGTAATAATAATTTTTTCATTTAAAAAGATTTTTTTAACATGCTACTCTAAGTTCTCTTATGCTCTTAAAAATAGAAAAAGTCCAATGTTTTATCCAGTCTTGGTCTAAAATGAAATATTTTTAAACGTCTTGAAATTTGAAAGAATATGTCTTCCTCTGTTCCCAGGATCAGCTACATAACTTGTAAGAAACTCTGCAAAACTAAAAGGGAAATTGTACTCTGCGTCTTGGGCTAAATCCAGGATCCACATAGCTTTTGCCCTCAGCCATTCGGGCTTCGTTTCTAGCCTGTCTCCATTCCTGTCTGCAAACCACCAGCACAATAAAACATTTTCTACCAGGAAGCCAGCTACTATATGGGGCTAAGAGGAAGGTAGGCGATTTACTATCCTTCCTCTACTCCCTTCAGGTCCTTCTAGATTTAGTCTTAGTTCTGCAGTAGCCTGTACAGCGGTCGCTCCTCCCACCAACCTCTATTCCCTGCCAGATCTGCCTCTTGGTGCAGAGCCAGGGTTCCCTCAGTATCGTCACAGTAATGCCTATTTGCTTTTCCTTCTATCCCATCCTCGTTCATTTGTATCACTCGCAGATCTACAGAAACACTCCATGCCAGGGACCCCATAGCCACTACAGTTGCTTAGGATCCAGAATGGGTAACAGCAGCCAAAGAGTGGAGCACCCATCCTACAAAGACAGAGTCAGATAACTCAAGAAACACCTCAAACCTCATGACTCCAGATTCTTAGCCCCGAGTGTAAAAACATAAACTTGTATGGTGATGTTTTATATTTAATATAATCAGCCTGAAACATTAGAGAACAGATCTACCAACAGTCAAGCCAGGAGGGTCAGAGAGTGGTAACTCATGCCTTTAATTCTAGCACGTGTAAGACTGGGAGTGGTGACCTAAGCCTTTAATCCCTTAACTCCAGAGACAGAGATCTTTCTAGGTTTCTGTGAGTTCAAGCTGTAACTACCAAACAGTAGTGGTTCATACCTTTAATCTTAACTCTAAGAATAGGATGCAGAGTTGAACTCAGAAGTGAATCAACTGGGCAAATAAGGTATTCAAGGCAGGTGTAGCAAGACAGAGATGTATTCTGTAGAAGGGATGAGGAGCCAGGCTGAGGAAGTTGGAAGAGAGCATTTACTCTGAAAAGTATGGATGAGATTTGATTGTGGTCTGTTTCCTCTCTCTGATGGTCCAGCTTTCCCCCCCAATATCTGGCTCTGAGTTTTTATTAAAAACAAACTAGAATTTGTGTTTCAAAGCCAGATAATGACAGCAAGAAACACTCAAACATCATAACTCCAGGTGCCTAGACCCCAGTGCCAAAACACAAACTGGACTTGCCAAGACAGCATGTTTTCACCAGAACCCAGTCATGTTATCACAGCAGGGTTCTTAAAAATGCAATGTAGACAAGAACTCCAAAATAGCAATTACAGGTATGCCTGAAAACCATAAAGATGATACAAATAAATGTCTTAACAAAGAGAAGGAAAACATTTCAAGTCATGAAAGTAGAATTTAAAAAGAAATAGAATTGCTAAAGAAAATTCAAAATGAAATATAAAACCTTATGATATCAAAGAAAACCCTGTAGGGGTATTGGGTTGATTCATGGTAAATAATTGTCCCACCCACTGGTTTAATAAAAAGAGCTGATTGGCCAAAGGCAGGCAGGAAGTGTAGGCGGGGCTACCAGACTAAGAAAATCTCTGAGTACAGAATGCCAAGGCGGAAGGCCAGACAGAGCACCAAAGAGAAGTTGCAGGAGGCAGAGGACAACCATGCAGCTTTAAAGAAAGGTACCGAGCCACATGGCTGAACAAGAGACATGGGACACCTTAAGGGTAGGGAGTTAGCAAGCTATACGCCTGGGCCTAAGGCTGATCAGCCTAAAACTATTGGAAGCATCTGTGTGTCACTGCAGGTCTGCGGGACAGTGGGTCTGTGGGTCCTAAACCTTGAGGTTAGGCCTAAAAGTCCAGGCCAGAAACCTCCTACTACAAAATCCCTAGAGGCAAGCCTCGCCAATAGATTACAAGATGGGAAAGAAAATTTTTGGGTCTCAGAGGCTGCTCAGTCAAGTAAAATGTTAAATTTAAAAAAAAAAAAATCAGGCAGAAAAAAATCCAAGAAATCTGGGACACTATGGAAAGATCAAATCTATGAATAATAGGTATGAATAATGAATAGGAAGGAGAGGAAACCCACATAAAAGACAGAGAAAATGCTTTTAACAAAACCATAGAAGAAAATTCCCTCAACCTAAAGGAGATACCTATTAAAGTACAGAAAGTATAAAGAACTTTGAATTGACTGAATCCGAGAGGAAATTTCCCACAATACATAATAATGAAAACACTAAATGTACAGAACAAAGAAATGACATAAAGGAGGAAAAGACCACATGAAGGCAGAAGCGTTAGAATAACACCTGCCTTTGTAATGGAGACCCCTCAAAGTCAGAAAAACCTCTATGGTCATTTTTACAAACTCGAGAAGACCACAGCTGCCAGTCCAGAAGACCACAGCTGCCAGTCCAGAAGACCACAGCTGCCAGTCCAGAAGACCACAGCTGCCACTCTTGAAGACCACAGCTGCCAGTCCAGAAGACCACAGCTGCCACTATTGAAGATCACAGCTGCCACTCTTGAAGATCACAGCTGCCACTCTTGAAGATCACAGCTGCCACTCTTGAAGACCACAGCTGCCAGTCCAGAAGACCACAGCTGTCACTATTGAAGATCACAGCTGCCACTCTTGAAGATCACAGCTGCTACTCTTGAAGATCACAGCTGCCACTCTTGAAGATCACAGCTGCCACTCTTGAAGATCACAGCTGCCACTCTAGAAGATCACAGCTGCCACTCTAGAAGATCACAGCTGCCACTCTTGAAGATCACAGCTGCCACTCTTGAAGACCACAGCGGCCACTATTGAAGATCACAGCTGCCACTATTGAAGATCACAACTGCCACTCTTGAAGACCACAGCAGCCACTCTTGAAGATCATAGCTGCCACTATTCAAGATCACAACTGCCACTTTTGAAGACCACAGCTGCCACTCTTGAAGATCACAGCTGCCAGTCTAGAAGACCACAGCTGCCAGTTCAGACTACCGCACACAGCAAATAGATCAATCACAATGAAAGAAGAAATAAATGTTCCTTGATTAATATTTATATATACATATTAGCAAATTTTGTCTATCAATCCACCTCTACTGAAGGCACCATAAGGAAAGCTTTAGTCTGAAGAGATTAACCACATCCAAGAAAACACAAAAAATAAGTAATACAAGACCAGTAAGTCAAAAAAGGAGGGGAAACACAATCATATCAATAAATCAACAAGAATAAGAAATACTGCTAATTTATAATTCAATATTAATGGTGAGTTCCATAATAAAAAGACACAAACTAACAGAGTAGATTGCAAAACACTATCTATCTTTTTGTTGCAGCCATGAAATGCACCTTATCATGAAAGGGTAAGTATCACCTTAAGGTAGAGGACATAAAAAGGTATTATGGACAAATGGAACCAAGAAGAAAGCAAATATAGCTCTTATAATGTGGAGGTCAGAAGAGGGCATCAGATCACATAGAGCTAGAGTTACAGGTGGTTGTGAGCCATCCAAAAAGGGTGCTAAGAACCAAAATTCAGTCTTCTGAAAGATCACTGATTGTCCTAACAGTTAAGTATTTTGATAGCCTCCTCCAATCCACTCTTAATTGTTAGCATGATCTACTATCATCTTTTGGTTTATACGATCATTCCAGGGGTAGATTTTATATTTCTCCCTTTATCTTAAGATACTAAAGGTAAGAAAATGACAAGTGCTATTTTCATGGGACTCACATCAGTGAAAGAGAAGCATAGGAAATCTATTCATTGTTGTGTAATATTAGATAAATAGTAATACAGAGGTACTTAGTAAGGAGATCAGTCAGTTGAGTCCTGAGAAAATGGAGTTCAGAAAAAAGCTGGCTGGGCATTCCAATTTGCTTCACATGAATGCAGATAATTGGACAGAGAGAGAGAGAGGGAGAGGGAGAGAGAGAGGGAAGGGAAGGGGGAGGGGGAAGGAGATTGAGAGAAAGAGAGAGAGCGAGAGAGAGAACTGCTTTCTTTAACTATGGAAATAGTTTACTTCCTAAATATGCCATAGTTACTTATGGATGTTTATCCATTTGCAAGTTGGCAGAAATTTTAAGTGCTTCTAATTTATAAGAGTCATGAATAAGGCTCCACAAACAACCACATATCAGTATTTGTGTAAAAATATAATGTTACCTTTCTTGATTAGGTATGTAACAGTGAATGTTTCTGTTTAGTAAATGTGTTCACTTTTTAAAAGAAACTTTAATAATCTTGGCATTGCCCTCAGCAGTGCCTGGGATTGGGCCTTTACTAAAACACTATTTCTAACTATTATCAGATTGGCAGATTGATTTGTTTGTTTGCCGGTGCTGGGAGTGAATGTAGGTTCTCATTCATACAAAGTATATGCTTTCCCACTGAGTTACATATGGGAACCCCAGAATCTTTTTTTATAGAGTTCCTGATGTATTTGCAGTAGTTTAATTGCATTTCCCTTCTGACGTAATGATATTATTACATTGTTGTGTGCTTACCAGTCATGAATAAAGCTTCCTTGGGTGGTAATTTTCATTTAAATATTTTGCTCTTTAAAAATAACTTGTTAATTCCTTTATTTGAAAGAATTGTTCCAAAATAAGTGGCCTTTAACAAACAAACACAAACATTTATCACTGAGAGTTAAGGTTTCAATGGCATTTTAGCTTGATGATTAGGCTCAGCTTTTCTCAGGAGATTGAAATAAGGATGTCAGATATCTGAAGCCTTGACCCACTTCTAAGATGCCTCACTCACAAGGCTGGCAGTATCTGCTCAACTCCATAATATATGGCAATCATTTTCCAGAAGAATGATTAAGCAACAGCCTACAGAATGGGAAATAATCTTCAACACACCTCCATCTGACAGATGACTGATCTCTAAAATATAGAGAGAACTCAAGAAACTAAAGGCCTAAAAACTAAATAATCCAATTAAAAATAGGGTTCAGAGGTAAACAGAAGAATTTCAAATGGCTGACAGACACTTTTCAACATCCTTAGCCATTAGAGAAATGCAAATCCAAACAACTCTGAGATAGCATCTTACACCTGTCAGAATGGCTAAGAGAAAAACCACAGGTGACAGCCTATGTTAAAGGGGATGTGGAGCAAGGGGAACACATATCTATTGCTGGCGAGAATGTAAACCTGTACAGCCACTTTAGGGTTAAGTATAGCATTTTCTCATAAAACTGGAAATCAATCTCACTAATGATCCAGCAATACCACTATTGGGTATATATCCAAAGAATTTACATTCTTACCCCAAGGGCATTAGCTCAACTATATTAATAGCAGCATTATTCTTAATAACAAGAACCTGAAAACAGCCTAGATGCCCCTCAACTGAAGAATGGATTAAAACATTTTAGTACATTTACACAATGGAGTAATGTGTACTCAGCACATTACAGTGAACACTCCACAGGGGAATAAAGTGACATCCTGAAATTTGCAGGCGAATGGATGGATCTGGAGAGCATCATGCTGAGTGAGATAACATGGACCCAGAAAGATAGACATGACATGGACTCCCCCATAAAAGGATTTTAGACATAAAGCAAAGGAAACCAGGCTGCTATCCACAAACCCTGAGCAGCTTGGTAACAGGAAGACCGTAAAAGAGACATCCATGTATCCCCCTGGGAAGGGGAAATAGGGAAAATCTACTGCGTAAGTTGGGATCATATACAGGAAGCAAGAAAGTGGAGATGGAAAGAGCTCATAAGAGCATAAAATGATTGAGTGGGAGGAGCAACAGAGAGGGAGAACAAAGAAATAGATATCTTGAAAGAGAAAACCATTGAGAACAACCTGGTTCTAGACAAACAAGCAAGAACCCACTAGGACTCCAAGCATAGTAGAGACGGTGCCTAAAAAGGACTTACCCTCTAATCAAATGAATCACCAGCCTCATTGTCATTTTAGGACCTTCATCCAGCAACTGAAGAAGGCAGAAGCAGAGAGCCACAGCTAAGCACCTGGTCAAGCTCTAGGGCCAGCTAAAGAGAGGGAGGAGAGATTATATGAACAAAGGCATCAGGATTATGATAAGGAGATCCTCAGTGATAGTAGACACGAGCTATTTGGGAAATCACTGACTCTGAAATAACTGATGAGGAACCTGCATGGAAAAGAACTAAGCCCTCTGAATGTAGATGACAGTTGAAAGGCGTGGACAGTTTGTGGAGCCTCTTGTTTTCCTGGTGCATGAACTGGTATTTCAAATCCCATTCCCTACAGAGAACCACCTTACTCAGCATTAGTACTGAGCTGAGGGACTAAGACCTACCTCAACTGGACATGCCAGAGCAAAATGACTAGCTTTGAGATGCCTTGCCCTTCCTGAGTAATGAGAATGGGAAGGGGAATGGGGAGGCTGAGAGAGGACAGAAAGAAGGAAAAGGAGGGAGTGCAGGGGAGAGTATGAGGAAAAAACTCTTTAAATAAAACAATTACCCCCCCCCAAAAAAAAGAAATAACATCTAGGTTAGTTCTCATAGCTTGTTATAATAAAAAGAGCAGTATTAAACATCAATGTGCAATATATCTATAGCAGGGTATAAAGTCCTCTGGGTATATTTCCAGACTTAATACATTAAGTACTAGGATCCACATGTGAGGGAGAATAAATATTTTTTTTTTCATTCTGTGATTGGGTGGCCAAATGACTTAACAGTTCTAAGTCTGGAAACATTCCCAGAGGACTTTACACTCTACCATAGAGATAATTGCACATTTAATAAGAAGGACAAGAAAGAGTAACATTATGAGGAAAATGAAAATACAGATAAATGACATAGGAATCATTAAACTTGCATAAAACTATTTTTTCTAGTTGTAACTTTAGTATTTTTTCTTTTGTGGATAAATGCATAAAAATCTAATTTGAATTTGAATCAAAGATCTATGGTTTTAGAATTGCTCTTCTTACTTTTTAGAAATTTATTGAGATATGAAGAGTTTGGGACTGGACAAATGTCTGAGTGGCTATGTTAATGAAGCCACATGCTGTTTTTATTTGTGCATTTATTGCAATGCAGTGGATTAATAAAAAGTGGCATACCTCCAATTCTTCCAAAGCTTACACATGACATGTCCATTTATTTTGACATCTAGGTAGAAATAATACAAAAGAACAACAACACACAAGGATCATCAGAGGCCATCTAGATGCTGTCACCGTCATTATAATTTAATTGGGTTCTCTCTTCTCGAGTTGTTAGAAATATATTTTAATGCATTTTATCATACTCTAGTTTAGAACTATATTCCCTGGTCACTAGCCATCTATTAGTCTTAAATTTTGTTTGTCTATTTGTTTTGTTGTTTTTTTTCATTATCCAAGTTTGGCTTCACCGACATTGGTTTTTATTTTAAAAAAAATCAATAGATTTTATAGCTAAATACAGTCTAATTGTACTTCAGAGCAGTTTTACTTAACTTTTGCAGTTATTAGCATATATTAGGCTATTTATTTTAAATTTTGAATAATTTTAAATATGTTAGAAGATACCAAATATGATATAAAATTTAGAAAATCATCAGGACATATTGTAGTAATATGTTTCTAACCCAGACTTTCCATCCTAGCCCCGAGGATCAGACCCACTTGCAGCCCTGCTGACAGTTGGCCCCAAATAATCACACAAAGGCTCATATTAATTTATGCTGATTGGCCTATGGCTCAGTCATATAACTTGCTAACTATTAACTCTTAAACTAACCTGATTATCTTGTTTAGCCATGCAGCTTGGGAAATTTTCTCAGAGCAGTATTTCCACTTCTTTTCTCTGCATCTGCTGGCATCTCTGTTCTGTTCTTCCTGTTCCCAGAGATTTCTTAGTCTGGTAGCTCCTCTCACACTTCCTGTCTACTTTCTGGCTGATTAGTATTATCTTAAGCCAGTAGAAGAGATAAAATTTTATAACATTCCAAAACATAATTCTACTACATTTCACTTTGCTGGGGAGGAATGTAGGAATAATTATCTAGACTACTTTCTACTGAATGGGGCATTAGAAATCCCATGGGGACCCAAAGAAAAATTTAGGATTATGGACAAGTCCTTCGTGAAGTAGTCTGTAAGTCTGTGTCATCTCGGCCAGTCTCTTTGAAGCTGCTTTGGATGCAGATCTCAGAGGAAACTGCAACAAAAGTGCTCTGAAATGCTGGATTATCTGGGCCATCCATTTCCACTAGAGACTTTTCATGCGGTCTTCCTCAATCAAACCTGGTTTTCTTAACCAATAATTAATCCACAACATCTCATTTTCTGTGGAAAATAAAAGGGAAGCATCTTCTCCAATGTAGTATATCTTTTGATTTCAATTATAAAGTCAACTCCTTCAGCAAATATATAGGTTGGATTAATCCAGCAGCATTTATAATCAAATGTCTTTAGCAGGTTTTACTACTTTATTTTCAGTCAAAAAATTTAAAACAAGACAACAACATATTATATCCAGATACTCTTTGTCATTTCCATCTTTATGTGGCTTATTATTCTTTACTATATTTATTTTTAAGGACTTTCTCTACACTTTCCCTTTTTTTCTCTCTCTCAAACCTACACATATTTTTAAGCACACTTTAAATAATTTAGAGGCTTTTTAAAAATCTCTCTTTACTGTATTTACTAATGTCTCTTATCTTTTTCTGCTTCTAACCACACTTTTGTTTGGCTGGGGTACCTCTGTTTCTGATTACACCTATAACCTGCCAATATGTAGCTAGCATTAGAGTCTTGGCAAGAGTGGATGACTCCTCCCACAGCTCTCTCTATTTCTTTCTGTTTCTGACCATATCCTCAATCGCTAAGGTGTGACTAGCAATGAAGTCTTCACTTGAGTGACTGGCTGGCTCCACCCAGATC
This sequence comes from Phyllotis vaccarum, assembly GCA_033318265.1. Lineage (NCBI taxonomy): Eukaryota > Metazoa > Chordata > Mammalia > Rodentia > Cricetidae > Phyllotis > Phyllotis vaccarum. The sequence goes on along the minus strand of JARWLC010000002.1, from coordinate 23,002,409 downwards.
CTAATATAGCTTCATAAAATTTAGCTTTTTAGCAGAGTTATTGGTATGGGCTCCAATTACCACTCTGGGGAATATTAGGGTTCATATAATTACCAAGTAAAGCACTGCCATCTGCTACTCAAAAATTCCAATTAAGTATTTGGCAGCAGGGCCTCTTAAAAGACTCAAAGACTCAAAACACTGAGTCAGGAAGCTGCTCTAAAAAAAAAAAAAAAAAAAGCTGCACCTCTGCTAGCCTCTAGCAAAGAGAGCTGACACAAGAAAAAGCTGCTGCTACTGAGAAGTACTGAGAAGCAGTCTTTGACTCTGTTCCTTCTTTGTCTATAAAAACAGAGAGCTTAAATACATCATATGCAGCTCATTGTTTACACAGTTTCAGCTTAAGCTGTATGCTAAAAGCCCGCCATTTTGTAGCTCAAGCCCACATGCCATGCCAAGGTATTTCTGTACCATGGCTCATGTGAGAGATGCAACTCAAAAGCTGCTTTTGGCTCTGTTTCTGTGCTCTGGAACTCTTTTTCAGCTTTCTCAGCCTTTACATAGGTGTATCTGTCCCACGTTGGGCACCATTTGTAGTAATGTGTTTCTGGCCCAGACTTTCTGGTCTAGCCCTTAGGATCAGACCCACTCTTAGCCCTGCTGATGTTTAGCCACAAATAATCACACAAAAGCTTATATTAATTTTATTCTGATTGGCCTATGGTTCAGTCATATAACTTGTTAAGTATTAACTCTTGTTTTAAGGAAAAAAGGGGGGATGTATTGGGATTATGTTCTGGTACCTTGTAAATATTTGTCCCTCTCACTGGATTAATAAATGCTTATTGAACACAAGGCAGACAAAAAGTGTGGGCAGAACTACCAGACTAAGAAAATTCTGGGAAGATGAAGAGTCAGAGGGAGATACCAGCAGACACAGAAGGAAAAAGTCAAAATGCTGCTTTGAGAAAAGGTATTAAACCACTTGGCTAATCATGGGTTAGTTTAAGAGTTAAGAGTTAAAATTTATATCACTGAGCCTTAGGCTGATCAATATGAAATTAATGTAAGTTTCTGTATGATTATTTGGGGCTAACTGGCAGCAGGGCTGAGAGTGGGTCCAAACCTAAGGGCTAGGCTGGAAAGGCTGGGCCAGAAACTTTATATTATAATATAACTTAAAACAACATATACTAAAGTAAAGAATATTTTTTTAAAAACTGAAAATTTTCTACATGTAGAGCTACTAAAATTAAAACAATATATAAAAAAATATAAATATTTTTAAGCTTCCAAGCAGCCCCTACACCCAACCACTGTTGCCCCAGTTGCAGGCAATAAGGAAAGATACCTGCTGCCAGGTACCTCTACTAACCTGAAATCTACAAGTCCCACCCCTTGCCCCAAACCCACCTGTGAAACTGTGACCTCAGTGGCTCCCTGAGCCACAGAATCTGCCAGATCTAATTGGACCAAGTGCTCAAACTGGACCAGAGCACACTGGACAAAGAACAACTCCCTGAAACACTGACTCTACTTGCACCAACTCAAGGAAAAGATGTGTAGATGACACTGCTAGATTATACTCAACAACATAAAGAGCAATGAAACCACAAGGACCTAGTTGTAGAACCACAACAGCAAGACCTGAACAACACAATGTAGAAGAAGCATAAAAAGTAACCTTAGAAATAACTTTGTAAAGATAATAGAGGGCTTTACAGAGGAAATAAAAAATGTCCTTAAAGAAACTAAAAAAAAAAAAAAAAAAAAAAGAGCAAAAATTGGGAGAAATCAATAAATCCCTTAAATAAAACCAAGGAAAAAGCAATCTAACAGGTTAATAAAACAGGTTAAGACCTGTAAATTGAAATAGAAGCAATAAAGAAGACAAAAACTGAGTTAATGCCAGGAGTGGAAAACCTGAATAAATGAATAGGAACTAAAGATATAAACATAACCAACAGAAAGCAAGAAATAAAAGAGAGAATCTCTGGTGTGAAATATACAGTAGAGAAAATAGACTCATCACTAAAAGAAAGCTCTAAAGCCAAAGAAGTCATAAGAAATATGTTCAGGAAATTCGGGACACCATGAAAAGACCAAACCTAAGAATAACTGGAGAAGAAGAGGAGGAGGAGGAATTGGAGGAGGAGATAAGATCAAAGGCAAAGAAAATATATTCACTCCAAAATGTAGTACAAGGTTTCTGTCCCGGACATTCGGACCTAGACTCAAGGTTTAGGCCTGCAGATCCACAGAACCACAGAGACACACAGATGCTTACAACAGTTTTAGGCTGATCAGTCTAAGGCCCAGGAATATCACTTGTTAACTCTTTACCCTTAATCTAACCCATGACTCTTATCTTGTTTAGCCATGCGGCTCGGTACCTTTTCTCAGAGCAGCATAGTTGTCCTCTTCTTCTGGCTTCTCTCTGGCATTCTGCTCTGTTCTGCCTGTTCCTAGAGTCTTCTTAGTCTGGTAGGCCCACCCACACTTCCTGTCTGTCTTTGGCCAATCAGCGCTTTTTATTAAATCAGTGAGTGGGACAATTATTTACAATGGAACAACATAATCCCCCTATACCAAAATTATAGAAAAATCTTTCCCAATCTAAAGAAGATACAAGAAGTTTACAGAACACTCACCAAAAAGTCTTCTCACCACATAATAATCAAGTTATCAAACATACAGAATAAAGAAGGAATATTAAAAGCTGAAAATAAAAATTCAGAAAAGAAACTCAAGGAAGAGGTCTAAAGCATTTAAGTTTGAGAGACATCAAAAGATAGTTTTTATTTAATAATACAAGTTAGGATAGAAAGTGAATTTGGACTCACCAAAATAGAATAATAATGGAATATTTTTTTTCTGAATTTATAAAATGTTAATAGGTTGGGCATTATTAATGGAATTATTGCCTTTATATATTATATATAGTTATTGTATCTATTATATAAAGTTTTTCTTAGTTTAAAGCCCTCTATTTTGTTTTTGACAAAAAAGGAGAAATGTGATGATACACTGTGTATCAAATAAAGATTGCCTAAAAATTCAGAGGACAGAGCCAGTCACAGAGGTAGCAATAGGTCAAGCAGTGGTGGTATATGCCTTTAACCCTAGCATTAGGGAGGCAGAGGCAGAAACCCCTCTGGATTTCTGTGAGTCCAAGGCCAAACACAGCCAGGCAGTGGTGTCACATGCCTTTAATTACAAAACTAGAAAGATAGAATGAGGAAGTGATATGGCTGGGCTGATAAAGGAATATAAGGGAGGATGAGACAGAAGTTTATCCCTGGTACTTCCTTGCATTTTGGCCTGTTCTTCCCTTCACTTCCCCTATTCAGTCTGAGGATTCTTGGAGACAAGATTCTTCTCTTTCAGCTGAGGAGATGGCGAGGTGAGAAATGGCTAAGGCTTGTTCCCTGTCTCTTTGATCTTCAGTTTTTCCCTAATATCTGATTCTGGGTTTTTATTATAAGATCAAATAGTGTTCATGCAACACCGAGGAAGAAAAGCAAGGGAATAGCTCCCTTCACAACTGCCTTGATAAATAGCTTGTAATCAACTTAGCCAAGGGTATGAAAAACATATAATAAAAACTTTAGAACACTGAAAAGTGAGATATAGGATGACAATAGAAGATGCAAAGACCTCCCATATTGATTGGAAAACAAAAATGATTCTGCTTTTAAAATCCTACTAAAAGCCATATACTTATTTAATAAAGCTCCGATCAAAATTCTAATGTCCTTCATAGAAACAGAAAGATCTTAGTATTCATATGTAAACACAGGAGACCTGATCTGTCTAAAGAAATTCTGAAATACTATTAGAAGTGTTACCATACCTGACGTCAAATTATAATATAGAATATTAATAACAAAAGCAAACACAGCAAAGAACAAAATTGTATATCAATGGGACAGAATAGAAGATACAGAAGCAAATTCACATAGCTCTAGATACATAATTTTACACAAAGTTGTCAAAAATATGCATTGAAAGGGGAAAAAAAGGCCTCCTCAGCAAATGGTAGTTGGAAAGTGGTACATCTACAGAGAGAAAAAAATGAACTGGATTTCTAGCTCTTATCTTGAAACAAAGAGAAGTACAAGTACAAGGAGGCCATTAACTTAAGAACTCAACATTTGATACTATTCAAAGGAAAAAGTCAGATAAAGCTTTGGAGCTCAGACATAAGCCAGAAATTTCTCAATAGGACTACACTTGCTCAGAAAATAATGTCAACATTTGACAAATGGGAAAGCCTGAAATTAAAAACATGTTCTACAGCAAAGGAAACAATTAATTGATTAAAGAGACAGCCTTAAGAATGGGATAAACCCTTAACTAGCCAAATGACAAAGGGCTATTATCTCAAATGTACAAAAAACAAAACTCAACAATTTAATGAATAAATGGGCCAATGAAATTAACATATAGATCTAAAATGATGAAGTGGTAAAGACCAATAAACATGGAAAATGGGCAACTTTACTCGCTACCAGATAAAGGTAAAGACTGTACTGAGATTCCATCTCATGCTTTGAGGAATGGCAGCCATTATGTAGACAGATATCAACAATTGCTTGAAATGATGTAGACAAAAGGAACTAATTCCGTGCAATTGGTAGGAATGGAATTTAATCAAACCACCATTGAAATCCATATGTAAATTCCTCCAAAATCTACAAACAGAGTTATCAGTTGTTTTAGTAGATGCCGCCATCACCTTTCTTAAGTCAGAATCAGATTACTTGGCTTCTGTATAACAAATTTTAAAAATCAAAGTTAATATTTTAAATTCATTAATATTTGCATTTATAATTGGAAATACAGTTTGAGAATACTTTAGATTTATGTAAACATGTTATGTTTTCAGCAAGTTCTTTAAAAATTCATGATAACAATGTCATAACCAATTCCTTGATTACTGTACTCCTTCCTCCATTGCCATGAGCTCTGGGGAGCAGAGTCTGTCTGACTCAGCATGTTGTGCATGAATCCAGGAATAGAGCAGGTTCTCACCTAAAAGATCAATAAATAAATGGAGATGTGTCATGAGAAAAAATCAGAAGCATTTAAAGTAACACATTTTCTTCTAATTAGTGTTTCAGTTGCAAATTGTATGTTTTGATTCTCCATGTCTCCATCTAACCAATTCAAATATTTTTAAATTTTTAATCTTGTATAGCTTATGCATTATTCAGAAATATGATACTGATTGTCCAAATATTTGGAATTTTCCTGAAGGTCCTATGTTGTAGGATTTTTATTTAACTTGATTTTAGTTTAAAACATATTTTAAAATCCTTTTTGGCATATGGAGATTTACTTCATGGCATATTATTGGTGTAACTTGAAAAAGTGGTTTCAGTGGTGCTCCATACCTGTCAGGATAATTATATAAGCAAAAAATTTAAGCCTTTTGAAGCTTGATGACTTCTGTCTGAGTTCCAGTGAGAGTATATAACACCAGGTTAAAATTTCCATTATGCGCGCGTGCACACACACACACACACACACACACACACACACACACACACGTATGTATACTCCAAATTGCTTTTACCTCATGTAACATCTAGGCTTCTTATTTTCTAGTCTAGTTCTTCTGAGCTCTTTAGTCTCAAACTCTTTGTTTCCCAAGACTACCAGTTAATTCTCTTGAAGTGGTCCTTAAGTCAAATCAGACATTGGTCCACTAGTCCAGCAAATTTTGTGCTACCACCACCCTAACATATTTGACAGGTATGACAGATTGTAGGTCAAAGATTTTGCAGCTGGATTTGTGTCCATGTCTCTCTTTTAGCAGTCTGAATATGACCTATCCACACCAAAGAGACCCAATGTAGTGGTGAAGACTTTATGTAGACCCTAGCTCAACTTCTCCACATTCTGTGTTCTCTATGAGCGATGTACTTCACAATGGAACCCCACTGTCAGTTTTTGGAGAATTATTATTTGTTTTAGCAACAGCCTGTGTTGTTTGGGAGCTTTCACGGAACCCCCTTGGCCGATTAAATGCAACTCAGTCCTGTGCAGTAAAAAATTTCTGGCCAGGCCAAGCCCCAAGTTCCAGACCTACAGTCCCAGATAATGACACAAAGGCTCATATTAATTAATGCTATTTGGCTTATGGCACATGTGTGGTGATATATTTAATAAAATCAGTCTGAAATATCAGAGGACAGGAGGACAGAGCCATCTCCCTAGCCTTTTTTATTTATTTTATTTATTTTATTTTATCTTATTTTATTTTTGACAGTTCTGGCTGCCCTGGAACCTGCTTTGTAGACCAGGCTGGCCTCAAATTCTGTCTCTCCTTCCAAGTACTGAAACTAATGGTGTGTGCCACCACTGCCTGGCTTTTTTGTTTGCTTGTTTGTTTACTGAGGAGGAAGCTGAATTATCAGAGAGAGGAAACAGACCACAGTCAAATCTTACCCAGCCAACTTCACAGGGTAATAGCTATCTTCAGGATGCCTCAGCCTGGCTTCTACTCACTTCTACCACACTCTCTGCCTATGCCTCCTTAAATATCTTCTTTGCTCAGTTGTTTCACTTCCAGGCTCAACTCTGCATCATAATTCCAGAGTTAAGATTAAAGCCGTGAACCACTAATATTTGGTAGTTAGGCCTTGAACTCACAGAAACCCAGAAAGATCTCTGTTTCTGGAGTTATGGGATTAAAGGCATAGGTTACCAGTTGGTCTTTCCCATGTATGGATTAAAGACATGAGTTACCATTCTCTGACCCTCCTGGCTTGACTGTGGGTGGATCTGTTCTCTGATATTCCAGACTTATTTTATTAAATATATCACCACACTCAGGCTCATTATTTGCTAGTTCTTTCAATAACTCAGCCTATTTTCATTAATCTGTGTATTGCCACCTGGCTTACCTCTGCTTCTTTACATCTTGTTTTCTTGGGTGGAAGCTCACAGTGTCTCTATATGATTCAACCTTCCTTCCTCTTTATTTACATTGGAATATCTAGCCTCCCTCTAAGCTGATTTACCATAGGCCAAAACATCCTTTTTATTAACCAAAGGTATTCACAGCATGCAGATAGACATCAGTCCTGCCATAGGATGCCTCAGCTGGTGATGAGAGATGGCCAGTTGAAACTTTCTATCACTTATTAGTAGGAGTCCTCATTAGGACCACCTTAATACATTCCAGGAAGTTTCCACTGTGTGAAGTTTGCACACCATCATAAAATGTTCCCCAATTCCAGCTATTTCCTCCAAGAATTCTCTTTCCACTTGTCTCCACCATATATGAACCCCACTCCTGACTCCCTACCCACCCCTGAAGTCCTCCTGTACATGACTTCCAATGATATTCTGCAATACTCAATAGATCAGAGCCTTACCAAATAACCAACAGAAATACTTTGACTGGCAACAGATTGGAACAGATGAAGAGACCCATAGCCTGGCATTACGAAGAGAAACAGTCTGAAATAGAGGCTTCCATTAAATCCCTCCTTTCAAAGCTCAGAGAACCCCAAGGGAGAGAAGGTAGAAAGAGTGTAAGAATAAGGACATTGAGGACACCTGGAGAGCATGGTCCACTGAATCAATTAAACAAGACACATATGAACTCACAGAGACTGAAGTAACAAGCACAGGAATTATATGGGTCATAGCCAGGTTCTGTGAAGATATCGTATAGCTACTATCTTAATATTTTTATGAGACTCCTGACATCTCTGACTCTTTTGCCTGCTCTTGGAACTCTTTCCCTCCTATTAGGTTACCATTTTCAACTTTGAGTGATTGCTTTTGCTTCATCCTATTATATTTTATTATGTCATGTTTACTTGCTTCTCTTAGAGGCTTTTTTTTTTTTTTCCTAAAGAGAGACAGAAAGGGGGTGGGTCTAGGGGGAGAAGAAAGTACTGGAAAAAATAGAGAAAGGTGAGGATACAATCAGGATATATTTTCTAAGAAAATACTGTATTTTCAATAGAGGAAAAAGAAAATTCCATTTGAAGTATCCTGCTTTTTAGAATTTTCAGATTTTGTTTAATGTACGATTTTTCATTGCTAGGCAACTTTACAATAGTAATTACATATTCTTGATGTAAAGCTTGAAGTTATGAAAGTCATCTTTTAGATTTTAATCATGTGTGTGTGTATGTATGTGTGTGTGTGTGTGTGTGTGTGTGTGTGTGTGTGAATATGTGTGTGTGTATATGGAAGTCTATGTGTAGGCATGCATCCAGGAGTCTGTGCTGGTATTCTGTTTGGTTTTGTTGAGGTAAACTCTCTTTTGTTTCTCTGATGACACTGTGTGCTCCAGGCAACCACACCCACAAACTTTAGGCAAATCTGTCTCTGACTCCTATCTCACCATGGGCATACTACAATTGTATGTGAAAACACCACATCCAATTTTTTCGTAGATTCCAGAATTTTAATTTAAATGATCAAATTTGCATATCAAACATATTGGCTTGCCAAATAAGCCCCACTAAAGTTTGTGATTTACGTATTTATTTTTTATTTTATTTTGTCTGATATGAATATAGACATCCCATCATTGTTGTGATTATTTTTAATCAATTAATATCTTCTCATATTTGTCTTTTAATGTCTCTGTATCTTTGAATCTAAGGTGAATCCTTTAGGCTTGCTCTATAACTCGGTTGGATAGCATATTTGGGTCTGTGAGTTCAATAGTCATCACCATAAAACAATATATATGTGACTGAATAAAATATAAAATAAAATGGCATATAGTATGATGGTTAGCTTTAATAGTGAACTTGAGGCAAACCAGAATTATTTGGAAGAAAAAGTCACAATGAGGGAATCTCTATGAATTTGACCCATGGGCATGTCTGGAGGGAATATTTTGATTGTCTTTATTGATATGGGAAGACTCACCCTGAATGTGGTTGTTACCTTCTGGTAGAAACTCAGATGAAAGAATGTGGACATATCCTATTCCTCTGCTGATATTAGAGTCAGCTTCTTCCAGATTCCAACATGCAATGGAGGCTTCGAGGCCTCTGTTACCCTACTGATACTGTTGAGATGCTCAGCAACTCATCCTCTCCACTATGACACAGACATTGTAGGTCAATTTCAACCATGTTGTGTAAATAATTTTATGAATCTTCTTTTAATATATATTTGTTCTACTGGTCTTTTACTCTGGAGATCTTTGACTAGTACATATGGAAGCCACTTATAGAGCACAAATAACTGATTCTTGCATTATTATTCCACCTCACACTCCCAGGTTCTTTGATCAGAGAATGTTTCATAAACATTCTGAGAACATAATTCCTGATCCCATTTAAATTCCAAATATGACTCGGCTTTTCTTACTTCTGTATGGCATATCAATATGTTTTTCTATAACCCTCACTGTCTTCTCTTGTGTCAAAAAATTATGGTGTTAGGATTGCATTCCCTTTCCTAATTTGTATCTGTTGAAGTAACACAAAATTCTGTGCGTTTATGGGGGTACAGTATAACTTTTAGTTGTTGATTTGTCTCTAAAATACAAAAACACATGCATTTATAGTTTAACACGTGTTGATTTTGGTATGTATTACAGGTCATTTTGAATCAGGCTGAAGAATATTTTGTCTTCTCAGTTACAAATCATGTCTCTCCCTTGAGAATCACTTAAAAATTTTAAAGTATTTTCTTCATTGTTTTCCAAGTCATTACAACATGTATCTTTGTTTATCAAAATCCACACTATTGTGTACTTAAAGTATGAATGCAAATTATGTCCAATAAAAACAATTTGTCCCAACATGGGCCCATTTCCTGCCACTTCACTTCAGCCATAACACAATACATATGCTATATCTTGCTATGCTTTGAACCCAAAATGCACTGTTGTACATGTTAATTGTATGATTATATAATTTACAATAATTTTTAAGGAAAAGAAAAAATACATACTGACAACATCTTCTATGTCTATCATATATTTCAATGTTCTCTACTTCTTCCTATGGATTTGTCTTTCTGTTAGTTCCCTTCCATTCACCTCGAAAAAGATCCTTCATTGTATTTTTTTTTTTTTTTGCATAGATCTGCTGGCAATAAATTCTTTTTTTCTCTCAAATATTTGTGCTTATCAGATTCTATCTTTCGTCCTTTTTATTTTTTATCTTTTATTCTACAAATTTTTATGAAGAAATAGTAGCCATTAATTTAAAGAAAGTTTCCTTTCTGGTTTCAATTTCCTTCTTTGACTATAACATGCCTGATCTTTGCTAATTGGAATCCAGAGACATTGGTGCACCATTGTTTGCTATAAACTTTTTAAAAGATTTTGTTTATTCTTTAGACATGTTACCCCCTCCTTTGCTCTCTCTATGCTGTCTTTCTAGTCTTCCTTTATACATATGTTTCCATGCTTCAGCTTCTTGTACAGATCTTTGAGGTACTCTTTATTCCTCTTGAGCTATTTTCTTGTATTTTCTTCAGAATTGATCCTTTTTCTATTGACTCATGTTCCTAGATTCTTCTCTACTGTCATCCCATGTTATTGGCTCTGTTATTGTGCATTCCAATTCTACAGCTCCTGTTTCTTTTAATAGTTTCTTCTTTATTACTTAAAAAACATAAATCCTGAGTTATCTTTAAGCATAAGCTTCAAGTCTTCAACATCTGTATCTTTTGTAGATATAATTGTGTTTAGTTGAAAAGGTTTGTCTTTAAATCAAAGATCAGAGAGGAAAAATACTTTGTTTTCACCCTGATGTGTACATCACAGATCTCTGATTCTCTGCCTGTCACTTTATATTTTGATTGCAGAGAAATGTATATTTTCTATCATATATTGTACCAACTCTGCTTTTTCCCAGAGGAAGATTTTTCTGAATAGTTTCTCCTTGTTTTGCTAATTTTTTTTCTTTCTGATATTTGAAGATTGTCTGCTTCTCCTATGTGATTAACTTTGAGCCTAGTGGCCGATGAGTTACACTCATCTAAGCAATGTTGCACTCAAAGATTAGGCAGAGGTCCTTGATGTTCAAAGTCAATAAAAGTCCCACCCTGTGAGTGGGCTAAGAAAAAGGTAAGACAATTTTTTGACTTGGGGAGCTCAGCATTTGATTTAGACTTTCCATTTACAGCTTGTGCCTCACTCAGTCTTCTTCCCTGATCTACTATTGTTTCCCGGCATCAAAAACTCACAACACATCAATTCTAAAGCTTTTATTTTTTTTTTTCTCCTCTGCAACTAAAAGCTCCCATTGAATGTTCAGTCCCAGGTCACCCTGAAACTGACCTCTTTATCACCACCTATTATCTGGTATTTCTGATTCTTTGGATACTGGTTATTGCCCTGATGCCTGTCAATTCCTGATTTGGCCTGTGCTATGAACAACTGAGTTTGCAAATACACTCCAATAGAGAGAGAGAAAGATTGGAAGAGAATATACCTCATTCATATGGGACTTTTGTACAAAGACTGTTAGAGCACTTTGTTCTCTTAATCACCTAGTAATTATTTGTTGAATTAAAATGAAATCAAGTTAATACTTTGTATTTTATAGCATGTTCTTTCTGAGTGAATTGTACTTCTCAAAAACTGAAAATGTTTTTAATTTCTACATTCAGTTTCCATGTAGTGGCTCTCAATTGGAGAAAGGTGATTTAAAAGCAATATAGAAAACTTTATATATTTTCACACAATCAAAAATTTTGTCAGCTATTTTAAGTTGTAAAACTAAACTCTAACGTATAAGTAGAGACTGCCTTTCTATATTAGAGTTGGACATGTCTTTAATAATGAGCCACCATGGCTGCTGTACTCTTTCACAGATAACCATAAACTAATGATTCTTTCTTAGTATAATATGCATATTAATTAGTTCCTACAGCACTTCAGAGACTTCTGGACTATTCCCACCAGCAAGGTCAGGAAATGCATCCACCTTAGTTAGCAGCAAATTTAAAAATCCTGAAGCAAGTTTAGGGTCACAGAGAAGAGTGAGCAACCCAAGGGAAGGGCAAAACCAGAGCTCAGAATTTTTGACATCCCTGCAGTGATACCATGTGACCTAATCAATGGACTTCATTTGCAAGCAGTCTAATCCCCAATACCTACAATTGGAATAGACAGTCCTGTTCAATTAATACGTGGTCAGGGCATTTTCAGAGTTAGTATTGAAAATGTAGGTGTTCCACATTAAAATTCAAGTATTCAAATGCAGTATCTCAGGAGGATTCGGATTTAACGACTGGTTCTGTGCTATGTGTGATAATAATATAGAAATGTCTGCCCACTAGAATTTTAAACTAAGATTATGAAGTCTGCTAAGGTAGGAGTGACAAGCATTTAGCTTTTAAATTTCAAAGGCTACAGTTTTCTTAAATACAGAAAACTCAGTGAACAAGTAAATAAATTCTTTTTCAGTATTTAATCACAGAAAAACTGACATGCTTATATTTCCCCTTAAAGACTATATCCATATTTATTTATCACTGAAATAAGTATAGCTGGAGATATGTTTTTCCATTTAAGCTGATATGAACCATTTTAAGTCAGTGCAAAGGAAATAGTTAAAATGCATATTTGATTAATGTCAAACTTATTCAATTGTCTTGCAATTAGCTAAACCATCTTTACAAATATAACAATAAACTTGAGGAAACAATCCCAAATATTAATAGTTCCTGAGTGTGGTGAAATTCAACAGGAAAAAATAAACTCATATAGTAAAATAGGCTATGAAAAGAATTTTTAAATATTTGAAGTAACATTTTTGTCAAGTTCTCTATGTTTCCTTCAGTGGGGAGAATTCACTAGGTACCATTTAGTGTAATGATGTACATGACACACCTGTAAACTGAAGAAATTGACAGATTCCAAAACTTGACATGTGTGTCAAGAAGAATAATGTAGCCAAAGGTGGCCTTCTTAAACCACAGGTTTCAAGACTGTATTTACAGTAACTAAAACTGTGGATGCCATGTGACACTGAGCTCTAGTATCATCATCATCTGAATATGAACTTACTCTTGTTAAATGGTCTTTAAGAGGGTCTGGATTGAAACACATGATTTAGATATGGCCAGTAGCCAACAGTTATGGTTTTAAGCAACAATAAAATTAGCTAAAAGATTTCTAATAAATATCTTATTCATGGTTCTTCCTGACCACTCATTCCTCAGTCTAACTCTGAAGGTCTGATGGGGAATAGAGCAGTAATGTCAGTATCACAACACTTAGCTTCACCTGCATTGGGACTGTATTCTCTCGCTGTCGGATCTCTGGTATTGTTCTCAAGTGTGTGAACATCCAGCCACTTGGTCTCTATTTCCAATGTTCTGAAATTGCTTCAGCCTTGCTACCTCAAAGGGACTACGCTCAAATATATACAATAAATATTGTGATACATAATTCAGATCATCTCTTCAAATTCTAAGATTCAATAAATCTCTAAATAATTGTATGATAACGAAATATCTGTTAACCTATAGACTGTTAAGCATTTATTTGGGAAGAATCAAGACTATAGAGGTTGGATAAAAGAGTAAAGTTATGATCTGGCACAGGACATGGGTATTTGCTCACTTTAATAGATTTTACCTAAATAGGCAAAGGTTTCTAAGAAATATGGACTTAGATAAAATAACACTTTAAAACTTTGGACAAGAACATTATAGCATAAATTTTCAAATGAAAATGAGGAAGAACAGTGTGGCTAAAGAGCTGAAGAGGCTCTGTGTTTAGAAGATATGCCTGCTCTTCCAGTGTACATAACTTCAGTTCCTAGCTCCTATATGGAACATCTTACAACTGTTTGTAACGCTGGGTACAAATAATCTGACACCTTCTTCTGGCCTCTGAGGGCACTCACACACCTCTAGAAACACAGATACATATAAGTAAAAATAAAATAATTCTAGAAAGATAAACAAGAAAGGTTATGGTTATTTTACATGTTCACATTGACTGCATTTGAATCTCCTGATAGACACCATAACATGGACAGGGGCTTAGCCAAAATAAGGAGGATAAACTATTCACCTTTCTGCTTTCTGGTTGTAGACAAATGTGACCTGCTGCCCCACACATATTGCCAAGGCAGAACCACTGTTACTGTCCTACCTTTCTCTCCATTATGAACTATACCATCACACTATTACAAAATCAACCCTTTACCTTAAATTGCTTCTTAGTGGGTAGTTGGTCACAGCAACCAGAAGAGTAATTAAGTAACTAAGTAACTTAAGTTAACTTAAGAGTAGCTGAGACAGAGGGGTAATTAATTTTTCTAAAGCATATTCAATAGTCTCTTTTTGTCATTGTTTGATTTGGGAACACTCACAGCTTGTGAGAGGATAGCCATTTTCCACATTATAAGAATGAAAAACTTTAGATTTAAGAAGACTTGTTTTCCCAAGCTTGTAGTTCTCAGAGACAGGATTTGATCTTCTCTAATGCCATCATAAAGCCAATCTATGATGTGAAAACACATAAAATTGGACCCTAAATAAATTACCAGTCAAAATGTCTTCTAATAAATTATAGTAGCACATAACAGTAAGCTACAACCTTGCAATCTGTTGAATGTCTAAAAGCCAGTCTATCCATTCAGTTAAAAAGGTTGAATACAGTTGTTTGCAAAGATGATGGGAAGCCAGAAGCAGTATGTTTACATAAAAATGCCAGGAAGCATACTTGGACAGTACAGAAGATTCATCTGTTTCTGAGTTCATTCATTCCATAGATGTTCATACTGATGCCCTTTATTCAAATTATTTGCTTTACAAAAATGACCATTATGCTAAAACTGTTCTAAAGGTTCTACTGATATAAAAATATGGGCACAACAGCACACGTTAAACCCTAAAATAAACACTTTCCAAAGATTAGGGGAAATATGTTGTTACACTATAATTTTTCTAAATCTCTTTTTGAAAAAGTGAGTCTAATTACACATGACATTAAAAAGAGGCAAATATCACCTAAGAATTATCCTTAATTTGGGCTTGAACTGTTCAAAGGTTCATTGTATTCATACACCTTTGTTGTAATGGTCATTGCTGACTCCATTGCCATCTCAGAAAAGAATCTAACTCACAGAGGTATATTTGCTGGGTCAAGATTACCTCGTTTTATGTCATACTATATCAAATTCATATGCTGAGAAAATATTGGTTATATTAATTGGCTGCACAAATACTTGAAACAGGTAATTCTGTTGCATATTTTAAATGTGACTGTGAAAAATATTTACTTATGCTACAAATCAAATGTAAATCTCTTTTGTTCTAAAAGCCAGGCCAAGTAGAAAAGCCTTGCCTCCTGTTTGTGCTCTGCAGTATAACATCTCTTGATTACTCTGACAGAGTTCCAGTCACAGGTTGTGAGTCAGAAAGAGGGTTTTCAATGTCCGGCAGCTAAATGTGTCAGCCATGACATTTCTGAAAGTTCTATTTTTATATACAGAGAGAAGGGAAAACCACTTCTTTGTATCTATCCTTTGCAAAATTCTCAGTTTAACTCCAGCTTTAGATACATACAATGGTGAATGCATTCTTAGTTAACATGACAAGTCACTGGCAGTTTTAAGCTGGAATACTACATGTAATGAAAAATAATAGACATGTTTGTCCCCTGCATTCTCATTCCCATTCAGTCATGTGGCCTGTTAAATGCAGTTGAAATAATACACGCTGCAGATACATCTCACTGTTATCCTAACCTTATTCCCTACTATTATATGGCTTATCTGAAAATGTTGAAAAATAACTTGCTTGAGTAAAATATTATGTGAATTAAGAGGTGGTATTGTTTGGAAGTCTCTTTTAATTGGTCTATGGGGATTTTCTGTATATATTAAAATGATTGTGTATCTGAATTATAACAAACTTACCTTTCTTTTGTGTTTAAATATGTATTTGGGACAAAACATTTTAATATTTCTTAGGCTGGGTTTTATTGCTAAAATTATTGGTTTGGCAATCCTGGCATGAATGGAAATTTCTGATTGGCTGTCATATCAATGTCAGCGGAGCCCGGGAAGTGCATGGCTCTGGCTGTTTTCCTTATTTTTATTTATAAATTCTGTTTCATAACAGCAATAAGATGCTCCAGGCCTTGCAGTTCTGGGGGATTATTGCACTTGTCAGGTGGTTAAAAAAAAAAAAAAAAATCCCTACCCCCTCAGTCTCCTGTCTTCCAAACACCACTAGAGGCATCTAATCACCAAGAAACACTATTCCTGAAACTCTTAATGCTTTATTATGACATATCTAACTTTTAAAATATAAATCATCTATTTTGAAGACTATAGTTACCATAAGAGAATCCAACCAGTAGCTTAAAAAAGAGAAGAAAATCAAAGTGTAGATGTGAGAAGCAAAAACAGCCATGCAGTGGTCATATAATTGTGTTTCCCAAGCAATTCTAATATCTAAAATTAAGTATACGTTACTTTAAAATTGAGAGGCTTCTCTCCTCTCGGTCAAAATGCATGCTCATATACGTGTTTTTTACCTGACTCTGAAGTTATTTTTCTACCTTACAAATAAACATTGACCTGTTTGTAGAAAGCAGGTATAACATAGGTTGAATATGTAAATGCTCTGGGTCTTATTAGGAAAAATACATTTTTCTTATGCTAAAAGAAAGAATGTTTTCATTTATGAAAAAGTCCTATATTATATAATTTCATGAAAACTTAAAAAAACTAAAAAAATTAAAAAGCGCTTTTTATCAAGCATATATACCATGTTTTTGCTGTTATTCTTTTAGATTTTAATATTTGCTATATTTACAATTGTGGAGAGAGACTTAAGCCTTCAGATTAAATTTCTATTCCTAAATAATTATTTAGAAGTTTAAATTTATTTCTTTATCTTTAGTATTGTTCCAAGGAACAATGTAAACTGAATGAGGCCAAATTATCTTTTCAGGCAAAGAGTATCAAAGTTTTTCTTGGAATATTGCCAGTTTTAGGTAGGGGGTGTTTATGGCCTAGGGAGTTGCTTTAGCAATAGAAAAAAAAGATTAATAATTTGCACATGTGAGATTTATGGAAGGCAGGATACAGCTGTAAAGAATTAACCCCTCTTGAGAGATGTACAAACACTGAGCAGCTGAGAGGAGATCTGTTGGAAAGATGAAGACTATTCAGAGTACAGATGTCCTGGTAGAGAAATTCAGAAAACACACTGGGGAGCCAACAGCTTTTGTCTTTGTTTATAAATAAGCAGGTAACTTAAGAAATCTTGAGACAAAAGGATCCAGTTGTGACCAATTAAAGTGTGTCACGGAGCTGTTAAGTAAGTACTCTGATGAGTCCTTTAATAAAATTATTACTACAATGCATTCAGTTAGTGTGAAAGAAAGGTAAGTCATCCTTATGGGGATGCTCTGTACCTCCATTGTCTGGAAAAGTCACATATTGACTGCTAGACACTCGTTTTTCCAGAATCCACAGACCTTAATTAAGAAACAAAACGGTAAACAGGCAGACACATTTTGTCAATATTAAACAAAAAGTCTGAGTTTCATTTTAACTGAAATCAGAGAGGAGGTTCGATTGTTTCCCTTCATTGAGAGGAACTCACTAAGATGATTTTAAGCTACTTAAATATTGAGTTTTAGATATGAAGATGTTACTGAATATATTTTTGCTAAATGTCCTTGAAGTAAATCTTCCTCATTCCAGTTTCCTTTGAACTTGAGAGAACGATGTGAAAAATGCACAGCTAGCATGCATTATTCTGGCCTTTGGATTCCACAATCTAATAGGCCAATGGTTCTTAGCACCTGATCTCAGATCTTCAGAAGGTCCCCAAGACTCTAACAGGCTCTGGAGGTCATCCATGTTTTCATAACAATACTGAGGCATTATTGTTTTCAGATGTTTTTCATTCTCTCTTAATTTTTGGTAGACTTTGCAGAGTCTACCTAACACAGGATGACATCACATGGTGACTCAGAGCATCTGGGCTTGGGAGCTCTATCCTTCAGGAATTTTTAGTTAACTTTTTAAGATAATCAATATATATACAAGTTTGAAAAATTCTAAACTATAGTCATTTGACCCACACCATAATACCATAATTACCTACGTTTTTGGTGTTTTTATACTAAACATATTACAGTTGCTATTACCATGATTATATTAGACATAAATATTCTGTGCATATTGAAAGCTCTGTTGTTAGCAGCAGAACGTATAAAACCGTTAAATTAACTCATTGTTCAACTTCCTGTTGACAAGCTTGCCGTTGCCATTCTTGAAGTGCAGCATCATTTTAGACTTATTCTTTTTTTCATGTTAAGTCTTCAAAACTCTATATTAAAATTTTGTCTTAATAAATTCAGCTTTGTCAAAGACAAAAATCATGGTGACAATGACATATAAAGTGAGTAACAGTGGCTCTGCTGTCATGGATGAACACATAGACATATCCAGTCCTCTCTTGAGACCTTTCTAATAATTCCCTCCCCTCTTCCCAAACCCAGCCTGCCATTCCTTTAGTTGACATAGTTGCAGAAGAAGCATTTACAATTTATCTTCATATTTTTGTAAAGTACTATCTAGGCTCCTTAAAATAATAGCTTCATCTTAGTTAAGAATATGCCAATGGTTTATTCAGATAGATACATAACCACAGAGGATCTCAAAAGCTTATTTATGGTAACAGTTTTAAAGGCTAATCTATGCTATGCCTGAATTAACCACATCAGCACATTTTATCTATGGGAAGTTTTTCATAGATCCCTTTTTTCATTCCCCAAATTCCTTCTTCTTTTCTCATCCCACAACATTGAAATTTCAACTGTTATCTGCAATACAGTACTATGTGCTTGGTAGAGTAACAGGCACTGTGTGAGGACTAGGTCAGTTTCCTAATGAGCTAGCATCTGTCTCAGTCACCTTCTTGCAATGACATGATCCAAATACTCCACTCCACCCCAAATAAGATCTGATTATGGTCATTAGTTTTAGGTTTCACTGAAATACCCGCAGCAGCTCCAGTCTGATAGCTATATTGTGAAGTTCCTAAATACTAGTTATTAACTGGTGTGTTCCTAATAACTTCCCACCCAAAATTAATACTGTGAAAACTTCCAGTAGTGGAAGCATTTGTGGGGCTGTGTTAGTTAATATAGCTCTGCTATAAAGGGGATGAAACATTCAAGGAAAATTGTTGTAATGATTTAACACAATTCTATGTTTAATTGACACTATAATGGTTTGCAATTCAACTCTTTTGTCTAAGTTTCCACATTTTGTCGTACAAAATAGAACATAGAAACCTGGTGTTTGTGTGTTGTTTATTGTTGAAGAGTTCTAACATATATATCTAATGTATATAAAACTATCACAGGTGGATAAAATTTATAATCCTGTTTTATTAATCCTAGTATATAGAATAGCTACATAATATTCCTATAGTCTCAGACACATGAATGAGACTAAAGAAATTGAGTAATCAAATTTTTATTTCCTACTTAGGCTTTTGAGTTCTTTTGTTGCTTTGAAATTACTTCCTTTGTTTCCTTTATCCAGGGTTTTATTTACCAAGAACCTACTATGTGCTTTGAGCTTCAGTGAATGGTATCTTAGTCGTTCTTTCAAAACTAACGTACTGAAGATGGTTTCTTGTAACTCAAATAAAATCTGAAGGTGTTTTGAAATTAACATTCTTGCACATGACAAAATTACAGCACCACCTCAAGTTTAAGACTCTTTGACTACGTTATCATGTCATTTAAGACTAAAGGGCAAACATTTACATAAACAAGTATATAAGCCACAAAATCATTAACCCCAAGACAGTAAGAGGAAAGCAGAAAAAAAATCCACCAAAACATAAAACTCTTGCTGGGTGTAGGGGAAGGAACAATGTATCTGAAAGTAAAAATTAAAATCTGATGAATGAAGGTCAGACAATCTGAATTTTGGCTTCACGTGTCAAAAGCATTTTCACTGGAGAAATAAGAATATATGAGTAAGGTGGGGCATAGGGATAGTTGAGAAAATTCCATACATACAGAATAGGAAAACAGAACCCAACGGTTCTGGCAGGGAGAATCCCATTCAGCTGTGTGAAATACTGTGTGACTACTCCCCAAGGTATTTTCAACTATGACAATCCAAACTCGCTTATTCTTTTGCTAATGTCAACCAACTTGTTTTCATAAACGATTACTACCCGTATCTTCAATTAGCAAGGCATTTACCTACAGACCCTACCCAGAATCCATTGCTTTGGAAATTCTCCTGCAGCTTCTATTTTGCACTCTGGTTGATTTCTGGACTCTGAACCCACAAGAAGTACAGGCCAGTGACTTTGAGGAGACGGGCGACTGAATGGTAACTATGATCTCCGCTTAGGTTTATCAACCTATTAAATTGGCCACGTGACTCCCTCAGTTATGACAACACTCTTGACCTTCGTTAGGGTTGGACGGGAGTACTCTCAGTGGTTAGAGAAAAACACTTTCTGCCCAGTGGAGGTAAGCAGATTCTTGTGAGAACAGCAGGACCAAGGCTTTGGGCAGAACTGTGAACCGTGAGTCAAGTTTGTTACCCGAGGAACAGTACAGAATACAAGGATTTGCTTCTTTTAGAATTGAGCACTTGGCTCAGAGTTTAGGTGAAACCCCTAGTTACCCGACATGGCTGAAGCTGTCTCTCAGTAAACACATTAGCTTTACTAAGAAAGAAAGTCTCAGAGATTTGCCTGCAAAGTCCTCTTCGGTCCAGTACCTCCCCCAAAGTTCCCCAGACAACTGTTTGCTTTTTCAGCTAACAAAGGAATAAAGGGAAACACTTTGACATTTCTGCTTGGGAAAAATCTTCAGATACTTGAAAGCATTTTTAAAATCAGAGTTTGGAGAGAGACTTAAGCTCAAGTCAGTTAACATGTCTCCTTCTCACAGCCTTAATTACTGCTCAAGGGAGACTAAGTTGGCTGCTCCTGGCTCCTAGGCTGCTTGGGGGTGGCTGTTGTTAGAGCCCTCTTGAGATAATGTTTCTTCTGGGTCAGTCTGAAGAAAATGCAAGCAACAATAGCAATCCCCAGGGCGACACTCCAGAGGGGGGTCTAGATTCGGCTGTCAGTCACCTTCTGCTCAGAGCCATCACATCTATTTACACAAAAGCTGGTTATCACAAACCTTTTGAAAAACTATGTAAAGAGGAGATTTATCCAACACTGAGTCTTAGTTGATTTTTTTCCCTCTTGAAACCCCCCCTTTCTCTCTGTCCCTCTTTCCTCCCCACCCCCAGCTCCTCCTCTAACTACCTCTGGGAACTTCTAAGGGTCCCCCACCTCTTTTGTTCCACACTGAAGCTTACTCTGTTATTGTGTTAGAGTTTGAGCCTAAGCTTGAATATCATTCACAAGGAAGAAATATCTACTATTATAAGAGAAATTTTAATTCTAATATATATTGTATTTTTATATATATAATATATATATACATATATATATATATATATATATATATATATATATAAAATACATATTTTTTTCCAAAAGTAAAGAATTGTTTAGGATTGGGTATGATAGATTTTATGATGCTGGTTACTGCAGTTATACAGTAAAAGTATTTCTTCAAGCATACATTTGTTTGTGCCACCACATTTACGTCTTTTATATGTACGGGTTATATATATATATATATATATATATATATATACATATATATAAAGGTTTTTCACTAAAAAAAAAAGAAATAGCATTTTAAAACCTGGTATAATTTGCCACCGAAATAAGATTCTTCAATTCCAAAATATTTTGTTGCTTCACTCCTATTGAATTTCAGATATAATATGAGGAGCTTTGTTGTTGTTTTCTTTAAAATATTAAGAATAAAGTGGGATTCCCCCTTCTCCCAATGATGAATTGAGAAATCTTAGATTTCCTATATCATAGTATTACCATCAAGTGTGTTCACTTCACGAATGTGTGGTTGACTGCTGGAGTAAGGCTAACAAAATATCAAGCAGCATAATGCCTGCAGGCAGTATCTATAATTGTCATGACCTGGTCCATTGTAAGAAATGTTAGCAACACAATCAGAGGTTAAACAACAGAGGAGATACTTTCAGTATATTGGATCTTTAATATTAGCTCCAGTTTGAAGAGTAAATCATTGAACTTGGGGAATCTATCTTTTTAGCCCTTCCTCAGCCCTCCCCTACAAATATATATATACAGAAGTAGAGCCCTGGGCTGCAAAGCCTATCACTAAGACCAGTGCTTAATAAGATCAGTTGAGACTGCAGCTCTCAATAGTCAGAGACCCATCCCCTAGTTTCAAACGGTGAGCATTCAACATCCTAGTAAAAATGAACCACACATTTTTAATTGTTCATTACTTCTTCAGCATTCAGTGCTGGCAAAGGAAAGGCAGTGAAGGAACCTTCAGCATCTAACTATGGAACAGAAAGGGCTCAAGTAGAATAAGTATTTAGAACACACACAGCTGATGGTTAGGTAATATCCTAACATGTTATTTGTAATATTTATTTACTCTTTGTAGGACACCTGTGGCCATCTAAATTTGCATGGTTTTGTTCCATCTCATTATTCTCTCTTCCTAAATAGTTTGTTCCCCTCATACTATCCTCCAAACACAGCAGGTTTGGACTTTGTTTCTGCTTAGAAAAATCAGGGTCAAATTGCTGAGTTCTTTTATGCAGATTTAAGTCACAGTGGCAGGGTGGAGTGATTTAACCCACTAATAACATTTTCAGTGTGTGAAGCAAGCTCTTCACAATCACCTTTCCGCATTTTTAAATGAATGTTATTACTTGAAAAATTAGAACTCACAAATACAAAGCACCATATACCAAATGTTACCAGGCCCAAAGTCTATGCCTATCAGTGAACTCCTGTACAGTTAGAGTGCCATTCTAAAGCAGTGGAACTTCACACTGAAGCTTGCACTTTCACTATCAAATATATTCTTACACACTTGGGTGGCATAAAAAGCAGTAACAGCAACAATATCCATGAGTCAGACGGAGAGTAACAATTGGCTGTATGTCTTCTTTCACAGCCTGTGTTTAGTACCTGTATTCAGTCGTTCTTCATCACTAAATAGGCAGGCACCCTTTCTTGCTTTCTTTTTCACATGTTATACAGGTATATATTGTACTATTGGCAGGATTCAACCTAGGAGGGAGAAAATTTCTTGCTGAGATTATATCACCTTGATTAATACTAACCAACCATTTTCTTGCAAATTGTTCTTTAGAGCTAAATGGTATTCCATACATATATATATATATATATACACAAATTAAAACAGATGCCTAACCTGAAATGACAAAAGTTTATATTCTTTATGCTAGAAGCCAGAATTCAAGGTATTATTTATGCCTTTTCTGCAGTCTTAGGGAAGCCTTCTCTTGGTTTCAAACTTGGCTCTTTGGCTCCATTTTTTACCTCTGTCCTGACTCTCTTCTCTGAGAGATGTTTGTCTTTGGATATCGAATTTCTAATGTGACTCAGAATGTTGTCCTTCTCCCTCGATCCTCTACTTGTATTTGTAGAAGCTCCTTTACTCACTAAGTAACATTCACAACGTCTAGAAATTCCCAGCGGACATCTTCTAGAAGCTCAACATTCAGCACACTAAATAAATTCTTTAGGTGTGCTATTTAACCTTTTTGTTTTCTTTTTAGAACAAAATATTCATAGTGTCTCAATGTATACTTTGAATGGCTAACACGTATATTAAACATATGATTTGAACAGTATGTTTGCTCTTTCATATTTGTTAATGAGGACTTCCTTTGTTGGTGTTGATGTCAGGATCTTGTTATGTATGTAGCTATAGCTGGTTGGGAATAAACTATTTAGCTTAATCTGACCTCAAATTTGTGGTAATTCTGATGCCTTCTTAGTGCTGAGATTACAAACTTGAGTCATCATGGTTGGCCCTGAAGAGAAACTCTTATAAAATTTTAATGACTTAGTTTTAAGACCATAAGAATTTACCAGGGAAGGGTCTGGAAAATCATTTGTCCTTTCTCCTGCAAGAAAGGCTTATTTTTATAACCTAAGTGATGCCTTAAGTTAAAGACTATTAGATTCAACCATATCAAGTTGCAATCGTCTGTTTGAAATAAATTGACAAGGAATTAATGCTTTCACACGCAAATTTAGAGAAACAAGCTAACAATGATTGGGGGAAATGCACTAAATTCATATGCATATATTTATTTATATTTTATTTTTTGTAATTCCAGAAAATAGAAATCACAGGAAGATAATATAATATTATTTATTATACACAGATCCTAGTGTTTTTGATTGAAATATTGACAGATTATAGCTGAAATGATTGTTCCTGTAAATTATTTCACTTTTCTCCTATAAAATCCTCTCTCTCTCTCTCTCTCTCTCTCTCTCTAAGGAGAGAGAAAAGCATATTTCATTAACATTTTTTTTTAAAAGAAAGCAATCCTGAATGTGGAAATTAAAGTAAGGAGGACATTTACATGATAAGCAGTAACTGACAGAATGATATTCTAAAAGAAAATAACACTATAATATAAAATGTAAGAGAAATAAAACCAGCTTTATTTTATTTGAAAACCTTTATACAAATACTAAGTAAATCTGTCTTTAACTGTCTAATGTACTGTTTTTTAATCAAGGTTAAAGGGCAATTTTTATTTCTAATCCAATTTTGAGGGATGCTATGTCTACCCCAATATTTAAATAGCATGTAAAACCTACAACCATCCACAGCTATCAAGAGCCTTTTCACAACTATCACAGAGCTATTTCATCAAGTCAGAGACATTAAAGATCCCAAATGTTCAGTTGTAAAAATAGAGGCGTATCTGTCACCAGTAATCTTCAAGTTCAGAATTACTGACAAAAGTGACTGTTTTTTTCCCATGAAGTATCAAGCCAGGCACTTAAGGAACCATGTTACCTGTTTTATGTCATGGCCATAGCTCTTCAGAATATGATTACTTAGTTTTCTGAAATAATGCCTTTACTTTTGATCTCCAAATAGCTAATACTTGAGCTAATAATTTACTTGAAAATGAATAATGAAGACACAGGAAAAAAAAGGTAAAATGAGCTGGAAAAGGTTTTCTATTAAACAATTATGGGCCTGTATAAAAGTAGGTCACAGTGAAAAATGGAAACTGATGGGGCATATAAAGGAAAAACGGAAAATAAGATTATGTATGTGATTGTGTGTATAAGTATTTATGTTTATGTGTGTATGTGTGTTCATGTAAGTCTCTGTGCATGTATGCCTGGCTCTTTATGTGTATGTGTGCGCACTTAAGAATTCTTGCTTCTAGGATGAATGTAATGAAAAAAAGCATGTGTGGGAATATATTATATATTTAATAAAACCAGTTTAGAATATCAGAGAACAGATCCACCTACAGTCAAGCCAGGAGGGTCAGAGAGTGGTAACTCATGCCTTTAATCCCAGCACAGGAAAGACCTGTAGTGGTGAAAGACCTGGAGCCTTTAATCCCATAACTCCAGAGACAGAGATCTTTCTGTGTTTTTGACACTTAAAGGCCTAACTACCAAATAATATTAGTAGCTCACACTTTTCATCTTAACCTAGATGTGAAACAACTGGGCAAAGAAGGTATTTTAGGCAGATATAGAAAGATAGATAATTCTGTAGAAGTGATGAGGAATGAGGCTGAGGAAGCTGGAAGACAGCTGGGTGACTGTGATATTCCAGCTTTCCCTTGATATCTGGCTCTGAGTTTCATTTAATACAACCAGAATTCGTACAACACTTGGTGCCCAATGTGGGGCACCATTTGCACATTGAGTTTCTGTTCCAGCCTAACCCCACCATCTGGAACTGCCTATTATACTCCTTAGGCCCCCCAAAATGACTCAGATGCTTATATTAATTTCATGCTGTTTGGGCTAAGGCTCAGGCATATTGCTAGCTAGCTCCTTCATCTTAATTCAACCCATTTTCATTAATTTGTCCTGCCACATGGCCTGTGGCTTACCTATTTGTTTACCTATTGCTTCTTGGGTGGCTGGATCATGTCTCTATCTGACTCTGTCCTCCTTCCTTTATCTATGCTTCGGATTTCCTGCCTACTTCTAAGGTGCCTGCCATAGGCCAAAGCAATCCCTTTATTCACAGCATAAAGACATCCCACATCAAGCATATGTGTTGGTGTCTATTTTACAGTCTATTCAGTTACATTTCAAGGTATTCTTCATAACTGTTTCCTAACATCTCTTTTCTCATGCAGCCGTTGCAGGACGTTGATGTCATTTCCAGAAGAAACACCTCAAGGAACACTTACAGAGCAATATCTCAATCTCCACATACTTCTACTTTTAACAGCCAAAAGGAATCTCTGAAATAGTTTTAAATACAATGGTTTATGAATATAACAAGAGCCCACCTGAAAACATCATGGATAAGGTATACTACAATAAAGTATTAATGCCATTAGCCTGGATTAAGAATAATGGCTTAAAGCAGAAGCTATAAATCATAAGGCTTATTTTTAAAACACTTAGATTGACAGAAAAATCTTGATTCTTTTTGGATAATCTTAGAGTACCCAAACGATGTCAGAATTTTTTTTTTCTTTTGGAATGGTAAGCTTTATCTAGGTTTACTGGAATGAAGGCTTTCTTTGACCAAAAAAAAGGAGGCTTCATTTCATTTTGCCAGAAAAGTGTAGTTCTTCTGTGATTTAAAACTAATTTTTAAAGTATTTGCTCTTAGAATTTAAATATCTAGAAAGAAAACAAAGTCCTGGTGGAAAATATTAAGCAACATAATTTACATGGACTTGAGGTGTCTAGTTCATTTTCCATTTTAACAGAGTCAGACTATAGCAGTGGAATCTGCTCTAGTCTAAATGCAATAGCACATTGAGTATGCACTTATGTGGTGGTGGTGGTGTGTTTATCGTCATTGTTTTCCTTCTCAAGGAGGGCTGGGTCTAATGTAGAGTTTAATCATTAAGACTGTCATTTTGCATCATAAGTATCTTGAAAATTTTGCTAGGTGAAGCTGGAACATATAAAAGCCAGGTCTGAGATCTTGGCCATTTAAAACCTTGAAATCTCATAAATTAAGCATCATTGTGTCTGGCTTGGTCCCATCTTTCATAACAGCTCTCCAGAGAAAATCTAAAAGCCAGGCCACTCCGAGTGGAGCTGAGGATGATTCAGTAGGTGGCACAATTTTCACTGAGTCAGTACTGAACTGATGCCCCAGCATGGTATGAGGGGGCACTGCACTGTTGGAGGTGTCGTCTAATGGATGAGGGTAAAACCAAGGTCTTGACCACCAACAGTTATTAAAAATCCCATGGCACTTTTCAAAAGAGTAAAGATGATGTTAAACCCTGTGTCCTGGCTAATTTCCAAATTGGGCAATTATATTCTGCCTACTTAAATTTCTCTGTAATTTTAGTTGGATAATATATTCTTCATCTTCTGCCCTACGTTTTTTGCTGTTTCCGGCTCAGAGGTGGATGTATTTCTGTGGTGAGGAAAGTGATGCTGCTTTGAAAAGTCTCTTGCAAGGTCTGGGATCAGAGGATGGAAAGGACAACATCCATCTACCAGAGCAGGTGCCATGTTAGTTTGTTTCTTGTGTCATTAGGCTGACTATAAGAAAATGGCCAAATAAATGTCCTTAAAAATAGCCTCGTCAGGTAACCGGAGGTGCCTCGCTTGCAAAGATTTCCAGGATGGATATTTTAATTCTATTAAGATGTGACTAAGAAATGAGGCTCTTCTTGGAGTGAATATATTATGTAAATATTAACAATCTAAGCATATAATTATAGACATTTAATAGGAATAATTAAATTTTCTAATATTTGCCTAGCAAGGCCTATCATATGCATTCAAAGACACTAGTTGCTATCTCACATTACTTACAATGAGATACCCATTCGTTATTCCAAACAAAACAAATTATAATTGGGAGCAAATGGAAGCATTTTCTTTAAAAATATTTAAGAAGCAGGTCATAGTTAGCACAATTTAAATGTAGAAAAAGACAGGGAAAAAATCTTGGAGAAAAAAAAAAAAGAAAAACCAGAGAGGGGATGTGTGTGGTCCGACCTGGGCTTCAAGCCTACCCCACCACTTCAGAGTAAGCCCCTGAAGGAGACTCCTCAACAAAGCTCTAGTCTCCCAAATGTTGCTGCTTTCCTTTATCTTTAATGCGAAGCTTAATAAAGAGCATAATTAGAAATGATAATCACATGGCTAAAGTTAACTTGGTTTCCTCTGGTGCCAAACTGTGTTTACTGTGACAAGGAAGGATTGATCAAGTCTCAAAAAGCCAGCACTTTCTTCTATTGCTTTATTTATTTATTTTGGTGCAGCATTATACCCCAAAGTATTCTTTTCAACTAGATCTCTCAAGTCATTCTGCTTTACAGACATATGGAAACGCATATTGTGCTTACTAGTGCATGGGTTGAAACAAGAGAGGGCTTGGAGTCTCTGGTAATACTTGTGAGGCATTCTGTGTGTTAAGATAATCAAGTTTGGTATTTTAGCTGTAAATAAAACTTATTTTGTTGCTTAAAGCAATCACTTGAAAAGGAAATACCTTTTTGTGAATTTGGACTTGTCTTTAGCAGAAAATACGGCACCATTTTAAGCTTAGCTTTTATACTTACAGTACACTCTTGTTAGTAACAGTAAGAGTTCTCTTTAAAATAGAAACCCTAGTCACTGATCACTTAGTCTTTTTAGTATGCAGCCCAGAGGATTCAGAAAAAGATTACATTTACCGTAATTAACATATATGTAAATGGAGATCATGGCTATGAATGATAAATTTTCATAGCAATTTAAACCTTGTACAAATTAATCAACCGTACAGACACTTGATTAATGGAAAGCAGTGTCACTTTAAAATGCAACATGTTAATATATATTACAGTTATCACAGATCAAAGAATCTTTAAATGTAAACCCGTTAGAGCAAAGTTCAACCTAGATTTTTAATAAACGTAATTCTTGTGTAATTATGAGATAAATTTGAAAAAATAAAGTTAGCCTGCTTCATATTTATTTACTAATTTAGTAAAAAGTCATGAGAATAGATTTTTTTAGATATTTCATTACAGTGACTAGGATTCAAAATGCAGAATTACAGTATTGGCTAAGGATGAGATCAATGTAAAGATGCAATTACAAAGAAAAGGCCGAAAGTTTTTCTTCAGGTCGTGATAAATCTAGATGTTTTCTTCTAGGGCCTTGCTTTGTGTTTTACTAAGAGAGTCTAGGGAAACACATTAAGTCAAATAATTGACATCTACTCAGAATAGTGTTTGAGATGAGATTTCTCAAACTGTCTTAGTAAACATCGTTTTCTTTGATTTTTGAGAAATAGAGGCAAAAATTCTGGTAGTATTGAATTTATTAAAAAAATAAACTTCATGGGGCTAGAAAGATAGCTGTTGCAGAGGACCAGTGTCTCTCCTGAGTATCCATCCACATAGTTGCTTATCACTGTCTGTTACTTCAGTTCCAGGGGATCTAATATCCTTTATTGATATTTGAAAACTCCAGGCTAACATTATGTACACACACACACACACACACATACACATATATACACACACACACACAAACACACACACACACACACATACACACACATACACGCACACACACACATACACACAATAGGAAAAAAAAATAAATCTTTAAAAATAATGTGGAAAAATACTTTTGTGAAGAAGACCACATAATTTCCAGGCAGAACAAAACATAAAATTCACAGTTAGTATGGACGTGCTTGAATTTAAGATCTAAAATATGAAGTTTCTTTACAATACATCTACTTTGTGGGACAGAAAAGTAGCAAGCATACTACTTTACAAAATCAATGTAGATTTGTTTTACAGAGGAAATTCCATAATGCATCATGAATATTCCTCATTAGTGGCATCTAGGCTAGCACTAAATAATACCACTTAAACCAATTGTCTTAGAGTTTCTATTGTTCTGAAGACATTCCATAACCACAGCAACTCTTATAAAAGAAAATATGTCATTGTGGCTGGCTTACAGTTCATAAGTTCAGTCCATTATCACCATGGTGGGACATGGCTAAATGTAGGCAGAAAAGGAGCTGAAAATTCTACATCTTGATCTGCAACAGGAAGTGGACTGAACAATGGGTGTGGCTTGAGCATATATGAGACTTCAAAGCCCACCCCCACAGTAACATATTTTATTCTGCAAAGCCATAGCTATTCTAACAAAGCCATACCTCCTTATTGTGCCACTCCTCATGAGCTTGTGGGGCAATTATATTCAAACTACCACACCAATGTATTTTATGTTGCATTGCTGATCAAGGATTACTAAAGGTGCAAACCAAGAAAACCTCAAACCCATAATAGACAGAAAGATGAAACATGTGACCCCAAGCTCTGTGACAAACTCTTCTCAACTAGCTAGGATTAAGTTCACGTCAACTTAGCTAGAACTTATTGAACGTTTGACTGTGTCATATAACTATTAAGGACATTTAAAATGTAGAAATGTGTAATTTTTATTACCAACTCTTAAATCTTGACAACACCTCCATGAATCAAATCTAATAAGCATTTACCAAGTAGTGAATAATAATATTGGAGAATACATCTTTCACTTTCTCATTTCAAATGTTGCATTTTGTACACTGTACTAAAGTGCCTCCCAATAACTGTGAAACACTATTAATATATAGCTCCTAAAACACCCATTATACTCACACATCCAATCATAAAAGTAGAGTATGAGCTCCCATGAGGATGTAGAAATTTGTAATCATGTGTCAGCAGACACTGAAGAACGGGGAGAGGGTGAAGTTTAGGCCAAACTTAAAAGGGTGTGTAGAGTGGCCTAATTTGAGATGCTAAAAACTTCTACATTGTAGTTTTCTAATCACCAAATGCAGACTTTAGAAAGGAAAAATCCTTTAGATAGGCAAAGAATTGCAAGATTAATAAACTAAATTACTCGGTTGAAGGCTATACAACATTGTACTAAATATTACAAAGAGTTAGTAGTCGCTGTATAAGATAATGTATCAGGAGAATTCAACATACTGTTAGTTCAAAGAATTCTATTTCTCTTTCAGATTTATTGATCTCCCGCAGGGAGTCCAGAGGTGGAGGAGCCTCAACATTATAAAGGACGTTCCCTCCTTCCTTTCCCATCAATACTCCACTGCTCATAGAATGGCTCTCATTGTACTGCCCAACATGCCTACAAAAACCTAACTTTCACACCTTTAATTAGATTCATTTAATTCAGCTGTAAAGTTAAGGACTATAGTCACTCAAAGAAAAAAAAATGTCTTGACCTATGTACTCCTTAAAAACGAAGACCCCTTTTCATACAAGGGGGCCAGGATCGGGTGTTGGAAAACAATCAAAAGGCAACAGTCTCCATCTGTCGTGGCCATAAATCCATTTTCTTAGTTTACAGAGGTGGTAATCAATTAGTTCCTTTCTAAGTTCTGAAGTCTCTGTTGTACCATATACCGGAAGGTAAAGCATGGATGTCACTACTGTTTGAATCTCAGATACAAATAGTAACCTTAAGATGTCTTTTTTTTTTCCCCCCTAAAAGAAGTTTTGTCTGTGTGAATTTGAGAATCAAGGGAACAGCTACTGGGCATCAATAAAATTTTAAAAACTGCATACTTGCTTTTCCTACTTGACTCTGAAATTAATGAAAATTTTAATAATTACAGACATCAAAGACTTGATAATTAAGTGCTTTTATCATTCATTTATCTGTTCATTCATTTAACAAACATTTGTATTGGGTGTCTGTCATCTTCCAGGCTCTGATCCAAGTCCTGTAATCAAGAATACAATTGAGCTATGTCTGGAGCTTACATTCTAATCAGTGATGCTAAATCATAAATAAGTTTATATAAACATTATATTTTCAATACAATTGTAAGTTATATTTTGTCCCTGTCAAAATTCATTTGTGAAGGTTTAACTCCCTAGTACTTCAGTGATGCCTGTGAATTGAGGTAGAGCTCTTAAAAAGAAAAGTGAGTTCAAACAAGATTGTTATGGTGGGTCAAAACCCAACTTTATTAATATCCTTAAAGAAAGAAAAGAGGATGGGGAGGAAGAGGAGGAAGGGGGCGGAAGAGGAGGAGGGGAGGAAGAGGAAGGGGAAGAGGAGGAGGGGAGAAAGAAGAGAAAGAGGAAAAAGAAAACAAGAGATATGCATGTGCACCGAGTAATGACTTGTTAACAAAGCAGTAAGAGCAAATGACCATCTACAAGCCAAGGAGACAAGCCCCATAGGAAATGAACTGTCTGCAACCCTCTCCAGGACTGTGAGGCAAAGGGCTTCTGTTGTCGAAGGTTCAAAGTCTGTTACATTGCAGGTGCCAATGTGCTGCTGTCTGAATGTTTGTTCAGTTCTAAAACTGATACTGAGACATAGACTCCAGCACGATAGGCCTAGGAAGTACGGACTTTGTATAGTGGTCATAGAGTCCACATTGATGGTACTACTGCCCTTATAAAAAGAATTTTGCCCACACTTCATTTCTGTAAATGCAGCAATAAGGCAACATCTAGGATGTTGGTCCTACCAGCTTACCCACCAGTGAATTCGACAGTGCCCCATTTTTGGATTTCTCAGACTCCAGTCAGTGAGAGAAGTATTTCTATTACTTGCCAACTATGCAGTCAAGGGGCTCTATTTTAACATCCTGAATCACTGGATGTTCTGAGACAAAATGTTCCTTGTGCTAAAATGAAGTAAGGAGCTGGGAGCTACATAGATCGTCATTTGAATAACACACATTTGAACTGAAGTCGAAATGATGAAAAGAAGTCACCTACGTAAATATCAGGAGATGAGTGCTTTGGGAATAGAAAACGGATTAGACAAAACTCATTTTTCCTTATAAAAGTTAGGCAAAAGGCCAACCTGGCAAATGACCATTTTCAACATCACAACACC
Source organism: Phyllotis vaccarum (assembly GCA_033318265.1). Lineage (NCBI taxonomy): Eukaryota > Metazoa > Chordata > Mammalia > Rodentia > Cricetidae > Phyllotis > Phyllotis vaccarum. Next base: position 22,969,466 of record JARWLC010000002.1, on the reverse strand, counting down.
GTTTGCTCAGTAACTATCTATTCATGGTATGTGACTTCATCACTGTGACAAATACTTGAGAGAAATAGTCTAAAGGAGGAAAGATTTATTCAAGGCCACACTTTCAAGGTCTGCTGAATTTATTGCTCTGAATCTGGGGTAATATAGAGCAGCATGAAAGCCAGGTTTCTATTGGAGAAGACAGTGCACTTCATCACAGTTGGCCTGAAAGCCCAATATGTGAAAGGAAGACACTGGCCTGAGTTCCAGGCATACCCCTCAGAACCACTTTCCCAGTAAAATACTTCCATTCTAGGCTCAGGCACTGCCCATAGTTCCCACCACCTCTAAATATTGCCTTCAATCACGAGTCTACTAACACTTTAACCTATTGTGTATGTCAGAATCCTCATGAACCAATCAATTCCCCACATATCAGCTATACACGTTGCTGTCCTAGAAACTAAGCTTTCAACACCTGTGCATTGGGTGGGGGAGTTCTATATTCAAACCAAAGCACAGTACTGTGAAAAACACTGTGGAGTTCAAACTGATATTACACACCATAAATAGCATTGTAATAATACTTTTCATTGATCATCTAGTCTCATATATTCTTTTTTCTGGTACAAATGTAAGGAAGGTCTTTGGTACTAACATTATGCTGACACTGTCAGTACTGCTAGTATACAAGTTATAATCAGTCACTGTTGACTATCTGAAGAAGAAGCTATTTCAGATCCAATCATAACTTGGAGTGTCATGTTCTATTTGAGGGGGTCTTCGTCTTTTAAAAACCACTGGAAATTTGTGGAGTATTCACTCAACAAGCTCGGGACACGATTATTATGTTATATGAACAAATTTACAGATGAGATCACTAAGGCTCAGGAAGCTTGAAGTTTCTGCTCAAGGGTGTGTCATAAATGAATATTCAACATCTCAAGTAGACCTGAAACTGAGGGCTCGCTTTCCTCCATAGGAAATCAGAGGCATGCAAGGTGTGGACAATAGCCCTGCCTATAAAAACTGCATTTCATACAAGTTCCCAACTAATACAAGTTGTCTGTTGTTGAATGAACTTTCTTAGTAAAGTAATCAATGGACAGTCAAGTATGTATTTATATTGTCTCAAAATGCACATGCTATATTTATTTCATTGTGTTTGTCTTTTGGCTCGGTATTAAATATTATAACTTTTAAAAATTGCTACACGTTGAACATCCCCTCTCTCTTCTCTCTCTCTCAGTCTCTCTCTATGTTCTTGCCATCATTGCTGTTGCTTGCACTCAGAGCCCAGAGCTGCAGTGACGTGAGTAGAGCATTGCTTTGCTCAGCACTGGAGTTGGCAGGCTTCTAACCATTGCACAGTGACAGGCTGGAGCAAAGGCAAACAAGCTGTAATTTCATCAGCACCAATGCAAATAAACATTTTATTTAGTGAAGAGCAAAACCACCCAGAATAAAATACATTTGTCAATAGGAACAAACATACGCAAAGGCCAAATTCAGAGCAGGTAAATCTGCTCAGCTGGCAGTGATAGAATTTCTTAATAGGAGAAAAATGGTGATGATTTTAGATGAAATTAGTACAATTACTTTTAAGGGAGAAGAATTTCGCAAACACTCTATAAGATCTAGAAATACATATGCACCTATTTTGTTTTTTAATATTTTTATTATGAAGCATAGCTTTCCTTAGATGTCAAAAGGAACTTTTCTAAAATATATCTAAAGTATTTTTTTGTTAACATAATTCTAATCATCACTGGTTGAAGTAAGCCCAATTTGGTGAGAGTGTATAGTTTGTATATGATCAAACACCATCATAATTTGCATCCCACCCAGGATTCCCTACTCTGAAGAGCTATCAGCAGCTCCCAGAGTGGGTCTCTGGGGTGAAGCCTGCTTTATCACTCTCATGCTAGATCTATTTGGTAGTAAAATCAGGGTTAGTAGCCTAGTGCCCCTTACGGAAGAGAAAAACTCTTTATTAACCCTGTCTTCAGTCTCCTCTGGAAACTGATAATAAATTTTGTCCTCTTACTCTCTGCTCTTTTCACTTTCTGGCATTCCAGAAGTTGTCAGACTCCCGCCGTTCCAGCACCTTCCCGGCAGGGCTAAATTTGATCTAAATTTCTTGCAGCTTTTCTCTTTCCGAGGGGAGGGTTTTCTTCGCCGTGCTGCCTGTCTGCTTTGTTTAGTTAGTATCTTTCCAATCATCAATGTCTGCCTCTCTTCACATCCTATAGAATCTCAATCTCGCCGTTTTGGGACTTCATCTCCACCTCTTGCTTTAGCTGAAAACAAGTCGTTTGATGCATTGTAATGCCTCTTTGGCCCTTTATATAATGTTGAATATTAAATCTCTGTCTTTGTTGATTATAGGCAAATATCTGCTACTGAGCTGCAACTTACTCTTGTTGGCCATTTTAAGAATTCTGAGCTGGGCATGATGAAACACGCCTGTAAGCTCAGAGCTCCAGAGGCGGAGATAGGCAGATTTTGGAGAGGTCAAGGGCAGCCTGATCTATGCAGTGAGTTCCAGGGTAACAGAATTCTTTTTAATTACATTTTAAATATTTACTTGTTTGTTTATTTTTTAAAGACATGCATTGCAGAGTGAGAGCAGGAACGTGCATGAGTTCTTCTGTCTTCCTATCATGGGCTCTATGGATTAAGCTAGGTGGCTGGACTCAGGGCCAAGCACCTTCACTTACTGAGTCATAGTGCCAGCCTTATAGGTCTGAGCCAAATGGATGGTATTTCCACCTATGTAACTTGCATTTGAGAAGCCTTGCTAGCACAATCAAAACTTTGCTAGAAATTTTAACCTTTTGCAAAATATCAGCAAACTCAGGGAATTAGGGAAGCTATACAGTCTCAACAATGAATTATTCTACTAATACTATATAAAAGTAAGTAATTTTTTTGCCATTCTCTCTGCCCAATATAAGTACTCACAAATACTGAATTCCCTTAGAAACACAAACAATGAAACATGTGTGCCAACACTCCCTACCTCTACCATGTAAAACCAAGGAGAGGTTGTTAAGGCTCAAGGCTAGCCTCATCTACATTAAGATCTCAAAGACAGCATGCACTACATAGCAAGTCCCTGTTTCATATCCACCCTCTTAAAATAATAAATAACAAAATAGTAAATAAAATAGAAACACTCAAAAAAAGGAAGCTGAAAGATCATGCACTTGAGGTCTATGTGGGTTCCATAGTGAAACTTATCATAAGAAAGGAAGAAATGTAGTATCTCCCCTCCATTACTGTATCTGCTCACAAACACACATTTCTAATTTCCTAGCTTCCACTTGTGCTCCAAGATAGATGCACAAAACAAAAGCTTGAAGCGAGAACCAACTTATGAGTGAGAACCTGCAGCATTTGTCTTTCTGGGACTGTGTTCCCTTATTCACATCCATGTATGATCAGCATTAATTACACCTACTGGGATAAAGAAGGAGGAAAAAACATAAAATTGGGTAATTTTGGCTCAGTATCTAGGAAGAGTTGGAGAAAGGAGGAAGGGATATTCTACTATGTGAAGAGCTGGGTCTGAGGGTAGAAATGAACAGCAGTTTTTAATATATATATATATATATATATATATAGTAAATAATATATATATTATATATATAATACATTAAAAAATAAAGTTTAAATGGAACATCAAGAGAATGAAGAGCAATGGAGGAAAACAAGAGATGGAGGAAGGAAGGAAGGAAGGAAGGAAGGAAGGAAGGAAGGAAGGAAGGAAGGAAGGAAGGAAGGAAGGAAAAGGATGGAGGAGTGGAAGAAACCTAAATTTTAAATGGGCTCCAAAGTGCCAGCCCAAGAACAGGAATGATCCCACCCCTCCTTGCTCCACATTCTCATGGCAGTCAAAAGCCTCTCACCTCCAGAGAGCCCAGCTTCCCCTCCAGATGGATCCCCAGTGGCAATTCCCAGTTATCAGTGGAAAATGAGTTGCTTCAATTTGCTAGCTAGCTGCTTATGGCATGCAGAAATGTAGCTGGTATGTTATGCTGATCTAACATTTACCTCTGTATTTTTGTTGTACATGTGGAACCTCTTCATCCATGCAGTGTATCTTAGTATAAATAGGTTATTCATCAAAATATGGACATCTACTATGGAGGAGAAAACCTACAATATACCAACAATCTCTCTGGATATTGCAGAAGAGGGTTTAACATTAGTTGTTAATTTATTTTAGCAAGAAGAATATAAGCTCTAGAAACTGTGATGTTCAAAACTTGAAATGGATATAAAGATTCTTGGCATTTGTCTTTTTTTCTAAATATAGAATCATAAGGTCATCTTTGCTGCAGTCTGGACTTCTCCAACATGGGTACATTTTAAATCTCAATAGGGAAGCATCTAAAACCATTGTGTAGCATCCTTTCTTTTCAATCAAAGAATTCTGGTAGTCTTTGTTAGTACTCCTAGGATGAATATAGCTAGAGAGATTGTACCAAGCCTCTTTGATATCAGTTTATACCCAAGAATGTAACACTATGGTTGGAGGTAGAAATACTAGCTCTCCCCCCAAATAGTAATACCTCATTGTTAATTAAATGTATTGCAGTTTGGTATCGTGACTTACTAAGAATCTGAAATACAAAAGAGGTGTGATCTGTCAACAAATTATATTTCTTGTTTCTCTTAGGATTTAACTGTCACAACTCAGGACAGTGTTCACCCAAATAGATATTCTTATCTGTATATGTATAAGAATGTCAATTGGGGGCCATGAAGAATCAGAACAGAAAATCTAGATACTTTGTCTTTGAAACTTTTAGATCAATGACTGTGCAGTGAGGCTGTGCAAGATCTTCAATGAATACTTCTGAAACCATTCTAAAAGGCAAGGTGCTACTTTGGAGGTGTGAGGTCACTGCTTCATCTCTGTCAGAATCTTTAGAAAATTCACACAGATTCTCTAAACTCGTCAGGAAAAAAAAAATAAGTTTCTATTCTTAATTGTCTAGAGCACAATTAGCAAACTTTACTTGAAATCTTGTTGAAGCAAATGTTTACTAGTTATCTATGATGTTTATTATCTAATTATTATAGCAAAAATGTGGACAAATAAAAGAGTAGAGAAGATATAATCCTGGGTTTCAAGATACTCAATAACAAAAATAGGTATTTGCTAACTATAGTCCAAAGCAAAAGAGAAACGTAATCAATATGCACTGAAATAAAAGGAGAAAAGTAGTTAAATGTGATTGGTCAATTAAAGAATACCTTTGAAAGGAAATGCTACTTAAACTGCTCATTGAGGAATCAGTGAAAACTTAATTAGGAAATAAGGAAAGCAAGAAATTCCAAGATAAATGTATATTATGTAAAAACAAAGACCATACACGTAAAAGTTGACACAATTTTTTAAGATAAAAGTTATGAAGATACAAGAAGTGAGGATCTATTGTCCAAGAAGAAATTCTAGTCACAGTTTTTAGTTTGGCTTAATGATTATTCACTAAGGCTATGTTAATGCCATAAATCTTACCAGTAACAAAATGGTATAGACTAGGTGCTGTATAAAAAATTATTTCTCACAGTTCATAAAATAAGGATTAAAAGATAAAGAGATCAGAGCATCCGTGTTGTTTTGTGTTCTAGGGAGGGACCATTTTCAGGTTGGAGACTCCTCATTGCAACTGCACGTAACAGAAAGACAAAACCCATTTTGGGGGATTTTAGGAAGTGCTAACCCATTCATAATGATTCTACCCCCTTGATGCATCACTACCAATAGGATATCCTCTGAGTACCATTACAGACCTATGAGGGTTTTATATTAAGATATTATATATGTACACATTCAGTCCTTTGTAAAGTGTCTATTAACCAACCACACAATAAGTCCTAAACCAATGATGCATCACAGGCAATGTCTAGAAAGAAATGTGATTCAAGCCAAAACACTAGTATTGAACTTACATGACAAGGTACACCTTGCAGTTCTGAAGTTTTCCCACATTAACAACTAAGTGATTACAATCATGAATACAAGAAACACAAAAGGAAAAGCTTTAGGTGAAAGTGTATGGAAAAAGCATCAAGTACTAGAATTCGGGAATTAAAAAAATAGCAATAGAACCACTAACAGTGCCTTTAGCTATGTACTTGTTTATGTATCCAAAATATAGAAAATACCCAATAACACTGAAAATCAAGTGAAATATTATATAGCAAAACTATTGTTGGGGCTTGAACCATGAAAATCCCCAGAGCAGCTAAGCCAGATATACTTTAATGATTTCTTTATCCATGTGTTAGACCCTATCTTATAAGTAGATTTTTCAAAAATTCAATTTGTATTGGTATCAGTTGTTAGATTATATTTGTTGAACATACATAATGGTATACACATAGCTTTAAGTATTACAGATAGGCAAATTAACAATATAGCCTTAAGTTCTTTCTTTGTGGCAGCAATTACTCTAATGGGGAATATATACAATAGGAAAAAATAATACTAAAAGTTCTTCCAAGTGATGAAGAAAATAAAGCTAGATAAATGGATAAAGAGTATAATGGATACAACTTAAGCATTGGTGAACATGAAAACCACTGACCATTATAAGTAACATGGCATAATATTGCTAAATGATTTAAGAATGAGATCCAGGGATCCCACTGGGAAGGGGAAATAGAGAAGATCTCCTGAATAAATTGGAGTCATAATGGGCAGTGAATAAGGAAAGGTGGAAACAAATCGAGAGAATGAGTTGGTTGCGTGAGAGGAGCAACAGAGAAGGTGAACAAAGAAATGGACACCATGACAGAGGGAACACTGTAGGACCCACCTTGGGACTACGTGCCCTCCTTGGGGAATTGATGGAGGGGGAGGGGGATGAGGTAGGGGGAGGCTGAGGGAGGACTTGAGAGGAGGATCAGGACAGGGGAGCAGTGGTAAAGATGGAAAAAAAGCTTTTTAAATTTAAAAAAATGACAAAAAATATTAGATGAAATCCAGGCAGTGATGGCACATGCCTTTAATTCTAGCACTCAGGAGGAAAAAGCAGACATATCTTAGAGTTTAAAGTTTGTCTGATCTACAGAACAAGTCCCAGAACAGCCAGGACTATACATTAAAACCCTGCCTTTAAAAACAAACGAACAGAAAAAATGTGATGAAAATGTGAGATCATAATTTCTAAGTAGCAGGAATAGGAAAATTTTAACAAACATCGATATAGAAATACATCTAGAGTATTTAATACTTACAGAAAGAAAACCAGTGAATAAATTAGAATAGAAAAACATAAGGATATATTCATGTGTGTGTGTGTGTGTGTGTGTGTGTGTGTGTGTGTGTGTGTGTGTGTGTGTGTGTGTATGACCCTAATCAGTGCACAGACTTGGAGCTATATGAAAACAGGCTAGCCTTTGTAGTCAGAAGTTTCTGTTTCTTCAGAAACTCAAATACTCGGTAGTCGCTTCCCAAATAATTGACTCAAAGGCTTAGCATTATAGTAAATGTTGGGCCAGTGGCTCAAACATACTACTAACTAGCTCTTACGCTTAAATTATTTCATAATTCTTATTTATGCTTAGCCTAGTGGCTTGATACTTTATCTCAGTCAAGAATTATCATCTAGCTTCTTTGGCCTCTGGCTGTCGACTATGTCTCTGTCTTTCCTCTTCTCAGAATTCTCCTAGTCTGGTTGTTCCTACTGTACTTCCTGCCTGGCTACTGGCCAATCAGAATTTTACTAAACCAATATTAGTGACAAATCTTTCCAGTGTACAAAAGCATTATCCCACAGTAAGTAACTATTCTAACAACTGGGCATGCCGGGGTTCATCATGGGTTATCCATGAAGATAACCATGATGACACACAGAAGAGAAGCTCATCTTGAGTGTTAGCTACATGAGAATGTTCTAGAACCTTTGTTAAGACTGCTGGGTCCCACCATTTCAGCAATTTTGGTAAGGGGATGTCAGAGTTTACATTTTTAGCATATTCCCAGTTGGCTAATGCTGCTGATTAAGTCCCATCTTAAAAAATACCATATGGAATAGTATCATTGGGTGCAACCTTCTGATAGTATCAAACCCTGGAGATTTAAACATAACTTTAAACCTAATGTTTAGACCATTACTATATATTCCATTTCAGAAGATGTCCAAAGAGATTTAAAATTTGTTTTAATTTAAATTATGATAATCAGGTATATTTAATAGTAATAATTAGAAACTGGAAATTCATAGTTGTCAATTTAATATGAATTAAAAATGAAATTAAAGCTTCTTAAAATGATCTTGATATGAGTCTTTGTTTCCTTAACTGTCATCTATCTTCCCACCTACCTACCTATCTACCTACCTTCCTACCTATACCTCTCTCTTTCCCTTTCTCTACCTACCTTCCTTCCTACCTATCCCTCTCTCTCTCCCTCTCTCTACCTACCTACCTTCCTACCTATCCCTCTCTCTTCCTCTCTCTACCTACCTACCTTCCTACCTATCCCTCTCTCCCTCTCTCTACCTACCTACCTTCATACCTATCCATCTATTTATCTATCTATCATCTGTCTATATCATCTATCTATTTAGTGTGTGTGTGTGTGGGGGGGGGGTGATTGCATCTAGATGCTTTTGGAAATAAGTGGATATTACAAGAGAACACCAATTCCCTGAAGCTAGAGTTAGAGGTGGTTGTGAGCCACTCAAAATGGGTGTGAGGAACAGGTCCTCTGAAAGACCATAAAGAACTCTTAACCGAGCCTTTACTCCAGTCTCTGTGCTAAGATACTAAACCAAAAACAATAACTCATCCCAAAAAGATCCCAAATACTTGAAAGCCTTCCTAAGTAATCAAATAATTGTAATGTTGGTGACTAAACTTCTTTTATTTGCATGCTGAGTGGCCTACACAAAAATTAAATTTATTTTGAGAATGAAGATATACTATCAATTATTTAAGTTAGGATACCATGGCATGTGACATTCCTAGTCCAATTTTTAAAATATTTATTTATTTTTATGTGCATTGGTGTTTTGCCTGAGTAAGGGTGTCAGGTGCCCTGGAACTGTAGTTAGAGACAGTTGTGAGCCACCATGTGAGTATCGGGAATTGAATGTGAGTCCTTTGGGAGAGCAATCAGTGTTCTTAACCACCAAGCTATGTCTCCAGCCCAACACAGTCTTAATTGAAGGAAATCAATATGATCTTGATAACTGAGACTTTAGAAAATGTAATTTCTTCAGCTCATAACTTAATCAATGTGTTTCTTCTTTCTCTAATGGTAAAAATAAATATGTAGTTTCTTATGTCACAGGAATATTACTGTATTATTACTTCTTGGATTATGATTATGAATTTATTTTCAATTGCTACATTATTACTTTGATAATAATTTAATGACCTTGATATTTTACAGAAGCTGGAAATAGAACACAAGTTTAGAAGTCACGATGAAACTATGGTTTAGATTCTATGGTCCCAACTTTAGTTACTAAAGTGAATTTCCCTCAGGCCACACCAAAGGTTTCATTGACATTCAATATGTCATGCCAACAAAGAAAAATATGCTATAGATACAGAAGAGACAATTTCACAAGTGTAGCTTATTTTACTCTTCTGTTCTTGTAATACTAGAGATGTCCCTTACCTATAGATTTCCTGTCAGTCTATGATCAAGCTGACACACCACTCAGTTGGCAATATGGCACCTGATACAATTGTGTATCCTCCATTCATTTCCTGTGTTCTTACAACAGCATATTAGGGGGGAAATCTCAGCAGTTTAATGTGAATGAAGTGTGTTCTCTCTCCATCTCAAGGTAAAGATTTTTTTTTTTTAAATGACTGACTCCAAACAGAGTTGTTTGACTATATTGTCTTCTCTTGATAATCTTAATATAAATAACAATGTGCTCCCTTTTAATTTTAGCTTACAAAAGTTAACATTCCTAGAACTTTGATATAGCTGGGAGCATGGCTCTTAGAACAGCACTGAATTCTCTGTATGTGAGACACTTGTTCATTTACCTCCCCCTCCGAGGTGATGGGACTAAAATGTGTGCCAACATGCCTCTTTTACATGTTGATGGTTTTTGGAGTCTTCCCAGATTATCTAAGACTATATTTTTAACTTCTTTCCTTGACCCCATTACAAATAAAACGATCATTCTGACGAAGAATTTGGAAATGCCATGTTTGAAGATCATTGCTCAGCCTACTGTGTACACCTCTTCTGGGGAATAGACATTGTTTGCTGAGAGAAGCATAATAGCATACATTGAAATGTAAGTGTAGATGGCTGCTCTATCTGAATTCCATCCGTTCCCTCCGTACTCACTCTCTACTATCTTGTTTGTTCTGTACTCCAAGAAACATGACAGAGGCCCCTTTAGTTTATGCTCCTGTTTACACTACAGGCTGAGACCTGAGTAACAGAAGAATGAAGGAAGATTTGTTAGGTTAAAAGTACTCATTTTATGCCCTAATTTCCAATGCCTTCACCACAGTTTTCTGCATTCCCCTACCAAACTGTATGGCTCCTGGTAGATGTTTCTTGCTGTATGCTCTATTTCTTGAAATTTCATTTTCTAAAGATTTAATTTTGTGTGTGCATGTGTGCGTGTGTGTGTGTGTGTGTGTGTGTGTGTGTGTGTGTGTGTGTGTGTGTGACATATATGTAGGGACAGTTGGATCTTTTGAAGCTAAGGTTACAGGTGGTTGTGAATTGCTCAGACTTGGATTTGGAACTAACCTTGGTTCCCATGAAGAAAAGCAAACACTTTAACTGCTGCACAATCCCTCCAACCCACAGTTTCTCTTAAGGTTTGACTCTTATTCAGTTACTTCTCATGGAGGTGATAGAGGAGGTAGAACACAGCAGATATTTACCAGAAAGACACTTAAGAACAGAATATTCAAAGAGAAGAAGGTAGAAATATTGCCTACCAATTTTATGGTACGAATGATACGTATGATGCAACTTACATTAATATTAATAATGATATATGTAATAAAATTAATTTCTTGGCACCACTTAATCTTCACAGAGTATTTTTGTTGAGCTTTGGTGAACTCTTAAAATTGACAAATATATATAACCCAGTAGGTACTTCAGTGCCTATTTTCATTCATGTTAATACTTAATGCAAAAGGGAAACAAAGATTATGTAAGTCCTCTGTAAATGATCTTAGTGAATAGGACAATAGCTTTAAACTATTAGAAGGTTGCATTATCAAATGTAAAAGTTTTTCCAAAAAATACTGTCTATAGTTGTCAATCTTTTAAGTATAACCCACGTTATCAAAATCAAAAGAGCATTAATTTCATGACTGTTAAATTAGTAAAAAAAAAACCCACGAGTCAGGTGTTCACAGATTTCTGATATAAATATCCCTTCTGTGTCAAAATTTAAACTACCAATATGATATAAATGAGAAAGAGACTAATAGAATTTATATATAATTTATATCATCCAACTCTAAGATCCATGCCTCCTAGACTTATATAACCAAGAAAAAATTTACAAATATAGGTTATATATGTGTGTGCATTATTTAGAAATACAATTATTTAAGGACAAGTTTATAAATTTAATTCTAAATAATAATAAAAAAAATAGATAAATGACTTGAATCTTCCCAAAAAAATCAACTGCCTGCAACAGCACATTACTGTAGAACGTACCTTCACTGTTGTATTTGTTAGGATCCTATATTATTAGCTGTGGTTTTATAAATCCTGCCCAATATCTTGTAAGAAAATACTACTTAAATTAAATCGAATGATCATTACCCCAACGAGGATCTGGTTAATGTAGAAAAGTGTATAATACTGAAAATCAGACAATCCGGGAAAAAGGCAAGTTAATAAAGTAGATTTAGAAATGGCAGCTCATGAAATAGAAGGGAAAACAGAGGGTGTGGTACCCTGGGTCTAAAGAAAGTCTTATCGGGAAGGAATCCAGGTAGACCCTGCCTGGTGCTCACAGGCCACATGCCATGAGGAGTAACAAAGGGCCGCTTTCTAGACTAGATAAAGACTTTGAATGATTTTGATAACTTCTCTTAAAAATGATGGAGATCAATGTCATAGCCACTGAGAAAAGAAAGAGAGATCAGGGAACTACAGGAAGGCCATTATCAGTTTTGTTATTAATTTGAGGGACTTTAACTAACATGGAGATGGAACTGGTCACTCTCCTCAAAAAACAGAGAAACAGGGAAAACCCTAGGAAAACTGCATTCATCATCGTGGGAACACAATGTGGTTTTATTGTAACTATTTTCTCAAAAAATATTGAAGACATTCACTGAAAATGTAAAAAAAATGGGAGTATTTATAGAACTGAAAAAAGATGCAATAATTGTCAACTGCTAATATTTTGTTTTATTGTCTTTATAAAAAAGGCAAACATAAAGATATTTAATAAATCTCCATGCTTAGGAAATTGCTTACTACTTAACCTCTGAAGGGATTCATTTACTTATTCCCAAATATTTATCACATGCCCACTGGATTTTAAGTGTTGCTCTAGACATCAGAAATACATAGTCTCTGTGTTTATAATGCAGTTCAATACCTTAAAGTTCAAAAGATGCAGGAATGGCTATGATATGTTTTATATTTAAATAAAAATGTAATTATTTTTTTTAATTAACTACATAATTATAATTTTAAAATTTAAATTCATTTAAATCTAACATCTGAGGAGCCAGGACTTTTCTAGTTTTATTTCTTATGGATAAGTAAACAATTATCTTTCTTGTAAGCACAATGTCTACTTAAGCAATTCATTCATGCTCATCACAATTAACTGTTTGTATAGATGTTATGTAAATACATGATCTCCCTATAACATTACAACATGTTCTATTGGAATTCAATAATGATATGCATACAGGATTATTCTCTTATCTGCAAGAATTATAGAAGAGGGGTGCATTGAGATGGCTGTGGCATTTGAGTAAGAAAACACACATAAATAAGTAGTTAAGTTAGCAAGTAATAAGTAAATAAATAAATACGAGATTTAGGATGATTGATAGGAAACTGAGAAGTCAATATACCTATAAGCAGATCAAAAATAAAAATTCTATGTAAAATATCACTGCTACTTATATTCTAGTGAACCTTATCACTTTTTATACCATTGCTATGTCAAATAATAAACAAAGAGCTTTTGAATTAAAAACAAAAAACCCAATGAAGGCAGAAGTCAAGAGCATAGATGAAACAAAAATTATACAAGATTCATATTTATTCATATATACTTGGGTCACACAGTATCATTTTTATTTACCTATTATACATTTTTTCCCAAAAGGTATCATATTTAATAAATATACATGCTAGAGCTTGCATTTTTCATGTTAAGTATGAGTTAGCACTCCGTAATTTCCTGTCTCTAAATAGAGCTTTTTGCTTGTTAGCTGCCTCTAAATATGCCAGCTCATGTGACCTTTACCATAATTTACCTGTACTCTCACCAACTCAATAATTCCCAGTTTAAAAATCCTCCTTTGTACTCACATTTAAATCTTTGAACTGGAATATTGAATAAGATATGGAATGACTTTGAGCTCTGGGTGTTGAGCTTGGTAACCTTGGACCTCTCATAAATTGGGGAAAACCTCTAAAACAGCCAAAACAAAGCTTGACTTTCTAAATATAACATTTGCTTGACTCCCTGGCTTACCTGTGAACTCTGTTGTTTTTACTTGACTGCTCCATTATCATTCGAAGCTCACTTTTTTTTTTTACTCAGTTGGAAATCATGTTTCAATGGATTAAAAGACAAAATAGCATTTTCTTTTAATTAATACTGAGAATGTATTTAAATTATGTTTTTGAAAAAAGATGTGCATATGCCTGTGCATGTGCGTGTGTGTGTGTGTGTGTGTGTGTGTGTGTGTGTGTGTGTGTGTGTGTGTGTGTGTGTGTGTGTGATAATTCTGCCCAAACTGTGATCAGGATAATTAGCTCTCTAACTATATATCTTCCCATTTCTCTCTATTTGACAATAAAAAGAATGTCATTTGAATACCAACCTCACTTTTGTAGTATAGTTCTTCCTCATTAATCTTTAATTTTATTTTCAGGTTTTCAACCTCATACTTTCATAATTAAATTAAGACAGAAATATAATAAATTAAAAAAGAAGAGGGTCTGTAGTTCCTCGAGCATCAACATAGCATCTCCACATGTACTTAAACACACACATTGCATAATTGTATGTTTCTATACTTAATGCCACACAAATGATTAAGTGATTGATGAATGGATAGGCAATCAATTAGTGGTAAAATACAGTATTCATTAAGGTTCAAGAAAGGTCTGTAGAGATGGCTCAGCAGTTAAGATCTCTGGATGCTCTTCCAGATGACTGAAGTTCAATTCCCAGCACCCACATGGCAGCTCACATCTGTCTGTAACTCTAGTTCCAGAAGATCTGACACCCTCACACAGACCTACATGCAGGAAAAATGCCAATGCATATTAAATAAATAAATAAATATATTTTTTAAAATAAATAAACAAGATGCAGTATTGTGTAGGGAGATTATGTAGTTCCATTGTAAATAATTGTCCCTGCCTATGAGTTTAAAAAGAGGGCTGATTGGCCAAAGGCAGACAGGAAGTGTGGGTGTGGCTACCAGACTAAGAAGACTCTAGGAACAGGCCGAACAGAGCAGAAATGCCAGAGAGAAGCCAGAAGAAACAGAGGACAACTATGCAGCTCTGAGAAAAAGTACCGAGCCACATGGCTGCACAGGATAAGAGTCATGGGTTAAATTAAGGATAAAGAGTTAGCAAGTTATATGCCTGGGCCTTAGGCTGATCAGCCTAAAACTATTGTAAGCATCTGTGTGTCTCTGCAGGTCTGTGGGTCTATGGGCCTAAACCTTGAGGCTAGGCCCAAAAGTCCGGGCCAGAAACCTCTTACTAGAGTATTGTTTTGAATTTTAGTGACTGGGAAAATTACCTTTTAAGTTTTATAAACATATTTAATATCCAAGTAAAAAATAGTTTGTACAAAAGGTGTCAGCTGATAACATGTATTATTTTCCCTTCTCTAAAAGTCTGCTGTTAAGACTAATATTAAGACTAATAAAAGACTAATGTTAAGACTTTGTGCTTAATATTTGTAAACTATTCAAGTAGATTCAAGATGTAAATGAAAAAAATACAGCCATAATAAGAAAAGTACAGATAATTATTTGATTAAACTCTTTTAGCGTTTTTAATATATAATTTACTGCCTTTCTCTAAATAGACCAATCTAATATTATATAATTTTGTGTATAGATATACTGCCTTCTACAGAAGCACTTACTATAATGAGACATGAACATGAAGTAGGCCAATGCTGTATTTTTGTCAGTTATGAACACATCACAGCCATTCGGTATATAATACTGAATACATTTTAAAGGATATATGTATATATGTATGACTCAAAACATTAATTTGGAAGGGGTTTCTGCAAGTGTCTGTGAATTCATAATGTACTGGATGCCTTGCAACCAAATATATATTCAGTTCCCAGAATTATTGGTGTTTCCAATTTCAATAACTATATTATTACCACCTTTGGACTTTTATGGCATCTTTCATGCGTGGATCTTAAAGGGCTTTACAAACATTAATTCACACAGCCTTCTTGTGAGGTACAGAAATATCATTAACCCCATATTACAGATGAGGTAACAAGCAGGGGAAGGTTAATAATACGTGTGCTACCCTGTACTTGTGCAAGGCCTTAACGAAGAACATAACTAAGACAGGCTTAGATATTAACTCATGGCAAAGTTTTACTCTCTATTATGATGTTTCTAGAAACTGTTTCTATAGAAGGGATTCACATTCTAAAACTTTTTATTCACATAGTTTTCAGTTGTAATTGGAAATCATGAATTAGGCATACCTTTAATTGTCTCTTCAGTTTTAAAGTGTAAGTGCTTGATTATGCTTCATAACATAGACTATGTACAAATGCCTATTTTTTTAAAATCTCAAAATTCATATAGAACACAATTATCAAGTTATTTGGCATTTATTTTTTATGGATCAGTGGTTGCTTGTACTGAAGACCAATTACAAGATTTAAGTTTGTTTTTATAATTTTCATCATTTTAGAATAGAGTCCGGTTCTTTAATTCTGTTTGGAAGGCTTGGAACTGCTGTGCAGACTTCTAACCCACAGACACCATTCTGAGTGCTGGGATTAAACATGTGACATCACACTCAGTTTATCTGTAATTTTCCTTACTTCTCTTTTATTATACCTGGTTGGGTTCTCAGCACTCACACAGCTGCACCAAGAATCACAATGACTTTAAAGAACAGGAGCTAGCTGCAGAGGAGTCACCAGCAGCCACACTTCGTCCGTCATGGATCGTTCTCCTTCAAGTACTAGAGTGCTGGTTTTCAGAGCATCTCATAGCCTTTCTCAGTATTTCTTTATGAAAATTTACTAGGGAATCCTAGAATATTCTCTGTTTGTTTACTTCTTGCCCAGCAACTTCTCGGAAAGACTACTCACAGCTTTGGTGTACTGGAAGGCTAAACATACTGCATTGTATACAGGGAACAGAGTGGTGTACAAGAAGGGCTGACTTAGAAGAGCTTGGAGTCTGGTAGTATCTGCACACGTGAGGCATGAGATTATACCTGTGTTAATTAAAGGACGACGCAAAAGCCTCTGTGAATGAGTCAAATCGATCAACAGTTATTCCACAGGCTGGCAGGCAGCATGGTTGTCACGTGAAGGGTAAGACCTGGAGTTATACGTTGACTGTAGTAGCTGATCAAGAGTAAAGAAATGCCTTGATTACTGTTGACAGATCCTGACACATGGGATCCTTTGAGGAGAAATCAGCTTGAGGTGGTCCCAGGGCAGGCTTTATGTAAGTGCCAGAGAGTGTCTTGATGGGAGACTGGTTGGCCTGGCTGTAACAAATAGAAGAGAACTTCCTCCTGTATACCTGGGTCCTCATGGGTGGCGCTTATTCCAATTCTGATTTCAGCTACTGCACAGTCTTTTGTTGCTGCTTTCTGCAAAATTCTTCTCTAAATCATTGTTTCTTCTCTTCCTTTTCAACTGGACCTAGCAATGTGTTACAACCGACAGTTTTTGTTGTTTTACTGGCTTGCCTTTTTTTCACATGGAGAAATGTTGTTATCAGTAGAGTGAAAGGGCTTTTGACACACATTTGTAGTACTAATGCAATTTTGACATAGAATGACACACTTTACCTCAGTTGTACACTACAGTATTTGTGGTGATATATAATTGCATGTGTATCTGAGAAGAACACTGCTCCCAATGTGTTTCATTGGGAAATAGCAAGACTATGTCTACCAGGATTGCCAGAGTTTTATAAAATGAGCACTGAAATTTTAAATGAAATGCTTGTTAGCGATGAATTAAATAGAGAGCCGTATTTGTTTTCTAACGGCAGCTCCCCAATACTGCCTTGGTATCATTGGAAGGCTGAGCTGGTTTTAGAGTGATGGAAGTTAAGCCTTGGTCTCCCCTTATGGGATTTCAAGACCACATTAAGTAGGCAAAAAAGAGACTGATGGATTGGACCAAAGTCATGCAGTCAGAGTACGATAGAGATAGAGACAGAAATCAGCTCTGATAGTCATTCTCTATACAAAGAGAATGTCCCTACCCAAGCACAACACATAGGCTTTAAAATTAGGGACAGCTGTACTCTTGTGTATTTTCTCACACGTATGTACCCTACCTCAAGTAATTTCAACCCTGAGCAGATTTCTTCATCATTAAAGTAAAATTGACATTATCTTCTTTATGTAATCCTTGACAGTTGTACGTTATAAGGACACATTATTAGTAAGCTCCATGGAAGTTACTATTAGCAAATTCTTATTTATATGGAACTCTCATGGCAGGTTTATGAAACAGTAATTCCTGGATAGAAAGATGGCTCAGCAGGTAAGAAAGCGCACTAATCAAGCATAAGGACTTGAGCTCAAATTACCATCCCTAACCTTTCCCCAATCTACTCCTCTCTCTCTCTCTCTCTCTCTCTCTCTCTCTCTCTCTCTCTCTCTCTCTCTAACTCACTCGCTCTCTCTCACACACACACCAGACTCATACATACTCAAACACACACCCACATATTCACACTCACTCACTGACACACATATACACTCATACACACTCATGTATATATGATATGTACATACACACATCAGTCCCATTTCTGTGCTCATACACAGCTCTAAAGATAAATTCTAGTTTCCAACTTCTCATCCAGCCTGCCAGCATAAAATGAAAGACTGACTACTTACTAATGAGCCTTTTTCTTCTATAGTTATCATCAATTTATTGCTAAATGAGATCTTGGCAACTGATTCGTGTTTACTGATGCAAACTAATGAATTCTGCTGTTTTATCCTCATATCAAACAAACATAAATTACTTACCCAAGGTCATACAGTCAGACAGTAGTAGAATACAGGACAGAACATACATAGGTATTACGGCTTCTGACCTAGGGACTTACCGCCCAGCTCAAACAGCTTTAGAATATACCTAACAGGCTTATCATTTCCTAAGATGGTGAAAGCATTACTGGGATTATTAGAACATCCTAGGTCTCCTTTTCCAACATTCCTTTATGTGTACCAATCAGCTCATTCTTTTCAAATGCCAGGGATGCATTGCTCACTAGAGTAACTCCAGTCCCCAGCAGTCTTTAATGTAAAAGGCAAACCTTTTCACTAATGAGCAGTATGTCTAGTGTTCTTAACCTTATCCGCAGCTCCTCAAGCGATAAAGGCTTAAGTATTATGCACCGAAAGGTGTTGATAATTCTCAATCTTCATGCAGAAAATGGCTCTTTTGTCACTTCTTAGAGTCTACTGTTAAACTTAGCACACTGCTTACAAATTACCTTTCCTGTTCTGCAAAGCAGTCAGCTGGAAGTATTGGTGGGTTGGTGGCAGGTGGAGCCTCCTCCTGTCAGGACAAAAATGATACCCGCTGCTTAATAGAAAAAGAACCATCTGCAGTTTAATGATGTAGACCTGTCTCAGCAAATGGCCTGGGTTTAAATACAAGGTAGAAGGAAGGGCAATAAAAAATAGAGAAAATGAAGCAGAATATTAAAGCCTATACAAATAGAACTGAAGGCTAGAGTTTTGTCAACTCAGGCATTAGTGTAGAGTGACTAAAGTGATTTCTTTCCTGTGCTACTAGATTTCCTAACCACAGTGGGCTCTAGGAAGCAAAGCTACAGCTCACAGGCCTTTCCTCCACCAGCTTTGGGAGTGACGAATGCAATACTACATAGCCTCTACGTTGCTCTAAGAGAAACAATAAAAGCTTGATCAGCTGAATGCTTAAATATGGCTGAATGTTTGATGAGATGAAGATGTAATTTTGTCTATGTTCCCTAAGGATCTGGATTAAATATGACTACAGGGCCTAATCAAATAGCTAGTCACTGAACAACGGTCCCAACTGCATTTTTCATTCTAGGCATGCCTTTACCCACCCACCCCCCCTTCTCCTGCAAGTACATTACTTATTCACTGGTTTGTCAGCAGTGTGCATTATTAGCGCTTGAGAGATAAAACTTTAAGTGTTGCTCCCAATTAGCACAACAGTGACCACGCACCATGCTCTATGCTTAATGCCTGCTCTCAGAGAGGAGCTGGTTTTGAAGGTCTGAGGTGGAGGAGAAAAAAAAAAAAAATGAAACAGCTTAAGCATTCATTTTGAGTGGAGAGACAGCTCCTATTAACATTTAACAGCATTTGTGCAACTTGGTGCGGAGGTTATGATGCAAATGAGGAGGAATTAAAAGTGGCCAGGGGTTTGTCATTGATGGATTGCAGTCTGGCGGTGTTCACACTTCTGCCGTGTCCATCAGAAGCGATTACTGTGTAATTAAACCTTATTTCTCTACTCTTCAGTGCATAATTACTTTGTGAATGTAACCATCATCTAAAAAAGCTACCAAAATGCTTTAGCATTTAGTCTAGCAGTCATTCCCGTAGCTTGTGTCAGATAGAACCATCAGACAGTGCAAAAGAACTGTCACTTTTAATAAGAGGCAAAAAATTAAATGAAACAGTATGCTTATTACAGGAAAATTAGGCGTTCAAGTGGTAGAGTCCTTTTCTGCCATTTGCATAATTTATTCTTTTTTGTCCCTCACACCAGAAGCTTCAGGCAATTTTCTTCACATTTAAATAGATCGCACATTTAAGGCTACTTAAGGAAAATTATCACTTTGCATATTTTAATTGTTGTAAAGAAAGTGAATAGAAGAGGTCTGCAGCTTGGACTCTTGAGTCGGTCAGATGCTCAACTGTCTGGTTCTGGAGTTCCCACTGCTGCACTGTAGATAACCCTACAGTTCACAGGCTTCCACTTGCATTTCATCAGCATGCAAATGCTTCTCCAGCTCCACAATGAGTGGAGCTTTGATATTTACAAACTAGCCACTAATAACTAAAACAGAGTTTGTTTGACATAACTTTAGATTCTCTTATCACGGGGCCTGCCTTATTATGCTTTTTTTTTTTTTTTTTTTTTTTTTTTTTTTTTTTTTTTTTTTTTTTTTGTCTTTTGGGCTTAGGAAAACTGAAAGTCCACATCAAACCAGCACTGTTCTAAGGATTCTAGAAATCTGATTTGCTGCAAAAAAATAAATAAATAAAAATCATTACTTCATAATCTTAGTATAATGCCATTTATTCTCCTGAGTCTTTTGTTCAGTCTCACCTGTGTACAGAAGAAAAAAATACCAAGTAAAATTATTGTAAAACTCTTGGAACAGAGCACAGAGCAGGTGCCACCAGGAGTATGGAGCCAACGATCTGGTACGTTTGTACCATAATCACAAAGGAGAGAATAGTGCAGGGCATTGAAGAGCAAGCACTGTAAACAGGCTGATGCCTGTAACAAGCTGTTCATTATGAACCAGGGGAAAAGTTAAAAGAATACTCCAGTGGAACTTTGATCAAAGCATACTTGGTTTATTTATTGTACTTAAGTGAGTTATAGAATCTTAGTTGAGTAATTTGCTTAGTTTTCATTACCAATTAAAAAAAAAAAAAAAAAAACCCAAAGAGACTAAAGCTAAAAGTCTTCATTTTGACAAGACAGCGATGTTTTAAAGCATATTAAGATGTGATTCTGGTTAACTCAGCAAGACTTTTGTTTAATTACAAACAATTATATGTTCCCTTTGGCTACTGGTCATTTTCATTTACAACACCATTGTCCTGCTTAAGTGCAAACTCTAAACACTAATGAATGTCTGAGGGACGACAGTTAGCACACATTTGTAGACACTAAGCAAACATTTGTCTCTAGAAGTAAGGGAAAGTAAGGGAAGCAGGTCTTAGTTTACAAAAAGTATCAGCGTATGATGAACTAATATAGAACAGCACTCTGGAGAGGACAGAGAGCGGGTGTAAGACATTAACCTGGAATCAGAATAGAACCTGCCAGTTTGGGGGCCTGATGTGACTCTCGGAATAACTATCTGTGAATTTAAAATGTATTTTAGAAGGCAACAGAGGATACTTGTTTATTAATTACCTTCAGGAGAAATCTTTGCCAATATGGTTTTAAGTTTTTTTTGATTTTTTTTTTACTTGCTTGACTTTAAATACTAATCAGAAAGATTACAAAATTTTGATTCTAGCATATTGATTAATGATGACTCAAGTTACTTCTTGTGGTGGCTTTTGCATCACTGAGTACTTAAACTGCTCGACCTACTTTTTCCCATTATTTTGTCTGTATGTTTTATGTTGAACTCTGCTTTAGAAGTCTCTCTAGCTGTGCTTCTCTTCTTCCCATTTCAAAGACGAAACACACACTTCCTAAACGGTTCTCTGCTCATTCCTCCCACTGCCAAAAGGACGACAGCCAGACACAAGTGGCCCCTCAATGTTTTCAAACATGTCAGTGAATGGATTGTGTTGATTTGGTTTCGGAATCAAATGCTTTCAATTTACCTGTAATACATGTAATTGGAAATGAAAGAATTTCTTTTTCAGACATCAATTTCCCAATTAAATAAGTTTTTTTTTCTTTTGAAGATAGAAATGGTGATGTATGTCTTGAAGTTTGAAGTAACCTTTTTCTTTTCTTTACTTTTGCATCTCTTCAATTTTTATATAAAAGAGAGCGTGGGATTCTGACAGTGAAAGATAAGAGGAAAGTCTAAACAGGGTTCTTTTGAACATCTGGGAAAAGTTTATGTGTCATTATATTACATGAGCAAATAATTGTATTCCTAAGCCAGAAGCTGGTTACAAACAAATTTGGCATTTGGCTCTGCATTATACAAAATTTAAAACAGACTGTCATGAAGGAGAAAGAAAGTATAACACTATAAAAATTGAGCAAGTGCCAATTTTATGGATTAAACCAAATCTAGTATATTCTAGAAGGTCATATAATGGTATAGTATTCAGTAGTTCTCAACTTGTGGGTCATGACCCCTAAGCATGAAAGGACCTGTCACAGGAGTCACCTAGAAATATGGAAAATACACATTTACCTTACAATTCGTAAAAGTAGCAAAATTACCTGAAGTAGCAAGAAAAATAATTTATGGTTGCAGTTATTCCAACAATAGGAACTGTATAAAGAATTGCAGCACTGAGATTGAGAAGCTCTGTTCTAAACCTTTAAAACAATTATCATTTCTGAATAGTCTCTAGAAATGGTCTATATGTTGAACTGGTATGACACACACATTGAATCAGTGGGACTTTGGACACAGTAGTAAAACTTTGAAGAACATGGTCTTCTTTGAGCCATTTAAAATTCCTATTTCAGCATTTACTGACATTTATATTTTTGATATATTATTGTTTTCTGAGTTAGCTGATTTTTTTTTCCGGAACTTCTATCTCACAGCAGTGGTTGAAGTTTCATTGAGATAAATTAACACTCTGCCAAGTTCGTAGTAATCAGTAGAAATGGTCACAATGGATCTTTTTTTACTGTAACTGTGGAATAACACTCACTTCCTCATACATATGTTTGTGATAATTTATGATTTTACAATTTGTTTCAAAATCTCATTACTAAGAATATCTTGAGTTGAAAAAGAAAGTCATGTTTTTAAAATAAGAAAACCCAAATCTATTATCTATTCCTTCCTCCTTTCTACTTCTTTATTCTATCTATCTATCTATCTATCTATCTATCTATCTATCTATCTATCTATCTGTCTGTCTGTCTGTCTGTCTGTCTGTCTGTCTGTCTGTCTGCCTGTCTGTCTGCCTGCCTGCCTGCCTGTCTGTCTGTCTGTCTGTCTGTCTTTCTGTAAATGTCACACAAGTGTTTTATCAATGAGTTATATTCAACAGCTCCTATAGGAGGTGACTCTACATTTACCAATGTGTTTCTGTGGTATAATCTGTATATTTAAGCATGGTTAATTATATATCAGCAATTCATTTTATTTTTTAAAATCTAATAATTGTGGGCTCATATTACCTAAGATCAGAAATTTACTTTCTTTATATCTTTACATTGGTTTGTTAAATTTTTCCAAAAAATCAACATATTCATTGAGTTGGATGATTAGAAGTGATAACACATACCATTCCGAAGGCCCAAATTTTGTTCAGTGGTCACTGACATAAGCTAAAAGTCATATAAAAGACTTAGTCAAACTATACTTACTAAGACAAACTATAATCGCAGGTGACAGAATTTTTATAAATCCTACCCAAAATTTTTTCTGTCAGACTCAGCTGTCTCACTGCACTAGTCTCCTGGAGGCAGTAAGTATATTTTTATGAGTTTAGTTTCACTAAAATTTATATTTGTACACCAATTATATAATAAATAACTGAATTCTTTACCTTTGGGGGAACCAACAACATGATCATCTAATACCATTTATTAGAGGGGAATTATAGTTTTTTGAAAATAAAAAATGGTACAATTTTAGATCACACTGCATTACAAATACAGGCAATACCTGTCTGCACTTCTTAGAGAAGTACCTAGCTCTGAGTATTAATATAAATGTCGCTCTCTAGAAGAGCTCAGGTAATCTTTCAATTATAGTGCCTTGGAAAGACAGTTTTGTCACTGGACTGTTAACTTCAACATTCCTGCCTTAAAATGAAAACTTAAATATTATAGTATCCATTCACTCCTGATAAAAGCTCAATTTAACATTGTCACTTAGTATAGACTAGAATCTTTATTTGTAAAATAAAAATATGTTAGCTTAAGAATTGGTATAGCAAGACAGTGGTGGCTCATGTTTTTATTACCAGCTCTTGGGAGGCAGAGGCAGGTAGATCTCTATGAGTTCATGGCCAACCAGGTCTACAAAGCCAGTTCCAG
The DNA here is from genome assembly GCA_033318265.1 of Phyllotis vaccarum. Lineage (NCBI taxonomy): Eukaryota > Metazoa > Chordata > Mammalia > Rodentia > Cricetidae > Phyllotis > Phyllotis vaccarum. The sequence goes on along the minus strand of JARWLC010000002.1, from coordinate 22,945,122 downwards.
GACAGTCAAAGCTACACAAAGTAATGATCTCAGAAAGAGTTAGTATAAATTATTTTCTAAGGCTCGTGATGACTGCCGCATCACTTAGGTTAAATACTTTATATTTAGAAAACCCTACAGATGAAACATATTACAAAAACTCGAAGAATATCTGGTTGCCAAGTATAGATTTCTACAGGAATAGAATCTTACCACTTTCTCTAATCATTACTAGGATAATTCAGCTCTATGTCATATGACAAAGTGATATAATATTGGGAATGTTATTATCACAGTAGTACTCTGCTGTGTTGTATTTTCATAATTCTTCTTTTAACTTGAATTGATGAAAATCCTTATTGCATGATGTTCTGTCTGACAATCAGTAATCAGTGACCATAATTTAGAAATTAGATTTTTTTGCTGATATAATTGACACAGGCAAACTAAAAAGTCATTTTGAATCATGATTTAGCAATGAAAATATTATATATATTATTATATATATATTACAATAAAGGAAGACCAAGAAGATGGTCCAGCACCTTTGGCTTCATAAATAATTAGAGAGGCATGGGAAAGAGTGAGTCCAACATTACTTACAGAGTTAGAAACTAAGAAGGGAGAGGAGGTTGGGTAAGGACTTAAAATTAGCATGTAGTTTTTATGCACAGTAAAGTCTGAGAACTACTCAGACAGAAAGACATAAAGGAAATAGCTGTAATCATGTCAGCCAACAGCAGGTGACAGGGTTGGAAGTATGAACATTCTGTGGTAAACAGTCATTCCTCACATAGCCAATAGTGTTCTGAGAGAATTCTGAAGCATCTCAGTGACAGGATAAGAAAACACCATGTGTATTATGTGCATGTGGGTCATGAATGGTAACGGATTGGTGAGAGATCTCACATGTGCAAAACAGAATTGCTGGAAACTTAATTTTTATTAACAAAACTTAAATTTTGTTAATAGCATTAATACTAGAAGAATATGGCATGTTGATAGTTTAAAACTGTGATGTAATACCTTATTAAGAGGCTTCTACAAAAATGATCTGAACTTTACGCCTACTGCTTCAAGAGCATTTGATAAAAGAACAAACATTATGTTCGCCATGCAGCCTTTTCTAATATGTTCAAATAATACACACTATTTCTGTTTTTGTGCAGAAGCCAATAAATTACTACATAACATGAGGAAATGTTTGTTCTGTCTGCTAAACAAGGAAAAGCTGACTGTAAGAATACACATAACACAAAAGAGAAAAAGAGCCACATTTTAAAAGATTCCATGGCAGATTTAGCAAATTTTAAGTCAATCTTGCTAAAACATGGTTAATTCTCTGCTCTTTCCAAAACCAGCGATATTGAAAACCTGAAATCAAGAATTTCTTGTGTTCTTACATATGGGCAAGGTCTCCTGTCACTGAGTGATTTTATGATTTAATTCTTTGTTATTTTCATTTTAACCATTTTCTCAGAATTATGATTACAGTTGTGGACTTTTGTAAATACATTCAAAGAAAGTGTTGACTTTATTCTCTTTCTCATTTTAGGGCAAAATGCCTGTAAACCACTTTTCAGATGCAATGTAAATTAAATTAAATTCCTAGTTGTCAGATTCCATGTCTTTAAAACATCACAGACAAAGACAGAATCGGAGAATTGCTTATACAAACGATATGTTTCAGTTTTGATTTTTTCCTTCTATTTAAAGCCTAACATTGCAAAGAAGTAACTCCTATAAAAGTCCGGTAAGAGTAAAAACACCAGCAAAAAAAGCAAATGGAGAAGAGGTTAGAACGTATTTCCTTTCCTTGTAAATATTTGAAAGCAGTTAATTTTATAAGTTTGGAATAGTTGCTCTAAAGCCACAATGTCAGTATTTTATGTGAATTCCTTAGAGTTAAATACACAGGCTATGCTCGAGGCCAGAAAGACCAGGAATTCCAAACACTGAAGATGCTGGACATTTTACTTTTAACTTGGGCTTTAAGAGAAAGGTATGCTTAAATTGCCCTGAAGGATGAAAAATGGAGATTTCATAACAGTATAATTCCACATGAGGAAGTACATACATATATAGCCATACACCCCCCCCACACACAGAGAGAGAGAGAAAGAGAGAGACTGATATACAGACAGACGACAGACAGACAGACAGACAGAGACAGAGAGACACATACAGAGAGGGAGGTGGAGGAGCTTAATTCCTAGATATTTGCGTTTAGATCCTAGAGTCTATTATCGGCTTGTTCTATATATATAGATATCAAGTTAAAATTTAAAGATATTTAAAATCTCAGAATCTGTCTAAGGTATTGGATACTAGCATGCTAATCCGGGGCACCTTAGAATCTAAAATTGTGGGTCTTGCTCACATCTATCTTGCAGTCATTTCTACCCCTTCTATTGCACTTCTATGCAAGTGGCTGCAGATTCAAACACTCATCAATAGGTGCTATAGTCTGCAAATAGTTTGCTTGTCGGCTTGGCAACTGTGACTCATGCTGTCTGACAAGTGAAAAGAAAACCGCAGTCAGCAGCTATTCAGCAGCAAATCATTAATTAATTACATTTTAATGAACCTTAAGCGGCTACTGCGGGAGCCTTCAGAAGTTTATCAAAAATGAAGAATTGCCTT